>JANSTT010006314.1:0-28273 GCA_026745375.1 Platyura marginata
ATATTTTCTAAACTATGCTAGAGTATAATGTTGGTATGCTAATTTTGACCTATTTCATCACATCACATTTGGGGTGAACCGTAAAAGCCTGGTAAATGCGTAGTCTTAACAAGAGATTTATTATATTAAAAAGAAAAAAAAAAAGAATAATTTTTTAAATTAATTGTTCATTAAATATTTTCTCTCTCTCTCTGTCTCTGTCTCTGCTCTCCTGTATTATATAGCACACCCCCATTATATTGTAGGAAATACAAACTTTGCAGGTGGCAATTAAATTGAATAATTAACAAAAATCCATTATAAATGGGAGATTTTCCCTTTGGTTTGATTTAGTGTTGCTCATTACTTGGCTTAGATTTTACGAATTGTTCTTCTTTTTTTTTTTTAATTGGCCCAGAATTATTATTGAAAATGTTTGTTATTCCTACATATGTGGGGGGGTGGGGGCGTTGTAATGAATTTCTATTTGTACCACAAATCCCCACTCTATATAATATATTAAGCAAAGGAATTGTACCGAACTGGACCCAACACTATAGGTATCCCTTTTTTATGAAACGGTAGATAGATTCCAACATAATTACGTGTTGTACGAAACCGTGTTATAGGAGACTAAGCACAAGTAGATATATTTTCGCAAATTTCTTATCGTGTTATAGAGTGGAAACAGATACTTGTTGTTGTTGTTGTTGTTGTAAGGAGGGATACCTGTACTGTCATGGCGGTGATGTATGTGGTTCCATGATGTAGAGATGCTCGCAATCTAGTATGATTTTAATAAATAATGTCAACAAACGAACTGTTTATGTGTTTAGAATTCTATTCTATAAGAATAATGCACAAAGAACGTTTAAAGATACGACGTTTAGGTCTTTCCGTCATATTTTTATTTAAAATATTTTTTTTTTTTACTTAAACTTATTTTTTAAATTATTTATTTATGCAAATACACTTACCATAAGTTGTCTGATTTCCTTAGTGGATGCAGTGAGAAAATTATTCACCGCGGAGAAAATTTTTCCTTCCAACGTGACGAATAGTATTTTTTGATAAATGTTACTTAATAGAATTTTTCATTTATTTGCGAAAAGCTAAAAACAAAATTGAAAATAAAATCAAAATAAAATATCACTTAAATTGGGTATATTCCTCCTCTCTTCTGTACGGGCGGGAGCTGGATCGTTATTTTCGTATAATTTAATCTAAATGCAAATTGTGCCTCATTCCATTTGTAAGTCGAGAAACTTTTCTACTGACAACTAATTGAGATATTTTATGCTTTGCACCATCCGGGACTTGTGAGAATTTTGTATAAATAAAAAAAAAAACTTAAATATTGAGCTTGAGGAAAAAAATCGGACTACTCTGGAAGCTCAGACAAAAATATTAATTTGAATTTCATCAAAATTCAAAATTGATGTTTTTGCCTTACTTAATATTCTATGAGAGCGCAAGAGATATATATATATATATTTGTGGTGTATATAAATGAAAAAGCTTTCTAGCCCTACGGCCAAGACAATATATTTACATTATCATCCCGCCAACCCTTAATTCACCATTTCATCTAATAAAATACTCTATTAAACGAACATAACATAATATATACCCCCACCACTATTGTATTATTGCACACAAAAAGATCTATTCGAGTGCTTAATGTCTCGTTGAAAACCAATAAAACTAGATTAGGGCTTGGCTTCCATTCGTTCGTCTCTCTTTTTCTAGTATTTTCATGTCATATATAGTTTTACGATGGTTTTTTTTGTGGTATGTGATGAGATGATGGCTATCTGGAGCCATCTATCTTTATTACATTTACAGAGAGTCAAAAATGTGTAAATTTGGTTTGAGATGGTAGTAGGGTCAAGCCATATGCTTAATATCCTATTTTATGTTATGGACAGATGAATAACGTTTTGTCGGTTCGGTCCACATCACATTCCCTCTTTCTCTATTCTTTTGAATGATATTGTTGCTTGTCCATTATACTTTGTTAATTCCCAGCTCACATAACGAGTTTCACCCCCATAATACGGGGTGTGTTAATTGATAGGATTAGACATTAGATTGCCGCATTATAAAACATTTTCAAGATTTAGTTGCCAACAAATCATCTCTTAATCTTTTGTGCGTCGATTCTTAAGAAGGAACTGAAAGGATCTGGCAACTAATTGTCAATTATAGTTAAAAATCAATTAATAAAATTAATCGACCGAAAAACAAAACAAAAAAACATTCAATCAATATCCATAAAATGTCTAGCAGAAAAAAGAAAAAAAAAATCAATTTTCACCCCCCCCCCTCTCTTTCCGAAAATCTTATTTGCCGCTATTTTAACATTCACTAAAACCCAATCATCCAGACTCCTATTCATGGAAATTTTATGCTTCAATCACTAAATTCGCCACATCTCATGATTATTTCGATTCTATCGTTCAATTCTGCTACTGATTCCTTGTGTGCCGCTCTCTCATGGGAATAATATACATGACAATCTCAATATATATATATATATATATACGCCATATATATATAATACAGAATCCCTATATGAGCAGACACACAGGATAGAAATTAAATACATTTCGTCGGTGTGCTGGTGTATAGGTAGGTATACAAAAGGAAGAGAAGTGTCCTTATAATTTTGTATCATCCTTTTTTCTACCCCCCCCCCCTCCTCCAGATGTGTGTGTGAGACTTTGATGTGTGACAAAACTTTTTTCTTTTTCTTTTGGTTTTTTTTTTTTTTTGTTAACATATGTCGTTGAAATTCTTCCGTCCATTAAATAATTTAAGAGAAAATCGTCGTTTCTTCTCATTTAATATTCCTACAGACTTTCAATAGGAGAATGGGGACGAGAGGGGGTATTTAATGAATCTCATGCCACCCATCAAATTTAATTTTCTAATTAACATTTTAATTTAAAAGAAAAAAGAAGAAGAAAAAAAACGAAAATATTAAATTACGCTAAGAAGCACTTTACAATCAAATTACGACGCGGATCAATCTTATTCGCACAATTTCTTAAGGAAAATCTATTTTAATATTCTTCTATTTATCACAAACAAAAACACTGGGAACAACACAATTTTCTAGCTTTATTTTCCTTTTATTTTATATTTTCTTATTATTTTTTTTTTGTATGGATTGTGGAAAAAGTGCAACTAGTTTGGCATCAAAGATGTGTGTCACTGTGGAAAATGTTCTCTACACTGAATCCTTTTCCGTAATGGTATAAGTTAGATAGATATTTGGTGGAAAAGAAATTTCAATGGGGGGGGGTGGATTTTTTTTCCCTCTTCCATTCTTTTAATCCGAACATCCGAGCATGCGTACAAAACAAATTATTGATAGCTAGTTGATGGTTGGTGTGGAACAATCCAATTAAAACATAAGCAAGACTGAGATACCGTTTGAATCTGAGATAATTTTATCAATTAAGTCTCATCTTAGAGGAAGTACAACGTGGTTGGTCCATAAAAATTATAGTAAAATTGCATTTTATCGGATATTGTTGAGAAGACTTGACAGGTTATTTAGGGTAGGTAGAGTTTTGGTTCTGGTAACATTTTTTGCAATACTAGGGTACTTTTCTCCATGTAGTCTCCAAGAGGCTAGATATAACGAAATAATTTGATTTGGGTCGGTCACAGCAACGATTTTGCTTCATACAAATGTTAGTATTGAGAATATTCTCTAATCAACCCACCTCCTCTTAGCACCCATACGCAATAATTGATAAATCACAATTTGGTTACAATAATTTCATCCAATTCGTCTTAAATTTTGATTTTCACATGTTCACAATAAATCTCCATACAGAATAAAAAGATTAGTTGACAAGACATTTGACTATAACTTCGAACATTTGTTCCAATAATTTTTGGAACAAATATAGAATACGAGAACGTCAGATCGATTCTCTCATTATACTATATATGTATATATACATAATGATATGTACATATATGTCGTATCTTTTCTACATATGAGATGTCAGCAATTTAATTGTGCGACAGATTATTTTATTAAATGGTCAGCAAAATTGATATGTTAATTTATGTATAAATATAGCAATGAAATTGTAAAACGATTTTCAAATATACGTTTGAAAGAACTATTTGATAAACAGAAGAAGATTGGGGAAGAAAAGATATCACCAGGAATAAGGGCATTAGGAATCTGCCTGCTTTACTCAACCGTTCAATTTTATCTATACCAATTCCCGGTTTGACTCAATATCGATTTTTCGAAAATAATTTAACATATCGATGGGTAATTGAGAGAAGGTCCTAACCCTCATTTTTCAAATTTTTCAGGAGAGAGAAAAAAGTAAATATTTTTACACATAAAAATTGATGTTAGGGCCTTTTGTCAAATAACCATCTGCACCATAACTAAGTACACATATATTTTTGTGCGCATGCTCAGTGATGATTTAAAAGTAATAGTTTAATTAAAAAGAAATACCTCCGTTTTCAGTGCTACCTGACTGGCCACTCTGATTCCAGCAATTTTTATTCTTTAAGATGTTCCTTTTCCCAATCATAATCACAAACAACTACAACAATTCTCAATAGATTTAAAATTTTAATTAATAAATTATCACAACACCAAATTATCAAATACTTTTCTTAAGATCTTGCCAATCTATTAAAATTTCGATTTTTCCAAAGCATTTAGTTGATGGGAAAAACGTTCTTCTTTGGCCTTGCGTAGGGCGCTCAATTTTTTCGATTTCATATAACGATCGAGAAATGTTTGAACATCAATTTTGCCGTTAAGAAATTGTTCCACACATATCTCACAATCACCGTCAGCCGTAGAGACAGCGATTTGTAGTAGTTGCTTCATAAAAATTGGATATAATTTAATAAAAGAGATTTTTTTAAGAGGGAGAGATCTACAAGAGCAAACACTTACTTATGATTTAAACCTAAACACTAACCTTAATATGGGATGGTGCAAATTCTTCAGCTTTTTGCTGATAGCGACGATTCACAGCATCATATTTATCACCAAGACTTTTGAATGTTGAATAACTTTCGGTCAGGCTATTTTTCATTTCGTTCAGTATCTTTTCTTTGGATATATTTTCTTCTGTATCAGAAAAAAAAAACAAATTAGAAATTAGATAATGGAACTTATTACTTAATTAAAATTTACCGGCTAAAGTCTCAACTTCACAGATTAAATTATCAAGCTCATCCGACAATATTTGTACACTTTTACATTCTTCCACAAAATCATCCATATAGAGATGATCGATTTTTAATCGATTTAAGTCCTCATTAGACATTGTAGCCAATTCAGGAATAGATGTTTCAATAGTCACACTCGAATGATTTTGCTGTGCGTTTTGAGGTGAAGATTTGTCCGACCAAAGTGCTGGCGGTAATCGTTCAAATTCTCTGATAATTGCCCGAACAACGCCCCCCAAATCGGAATGAATTGTAAACTACAATAACCCATAAATATAATTAAATAAAATATAATTATGATGGCCTTGGGTAAAATGTACACTAAGCAATCCGGGAGCATTTTGAACTTCACCGGAACATCCATTAACCCATGGATGTGTCACTGAAGGTTTAACGACAATTTTTGGATTTTCATTTGGAAAATGTTGCGCCAGATAAACAATTAGTTTAAATTGACGACCGTCTGACGAAAAACCAACGGAATATTCTTCATTTGGAACGATTTCTGTGACACTAATTTGGAAGTTTCGATTATGTTTATTTATTTTAATAGAAAAATATTTATTACTTGTCATTGAATATCTTTAATGAGTCTATTTGAGATTTGATATAATCTTGTGGATCTTTTCTATTCATTTTCAATAATTTAAGGAAGAAATTCGAAAAAACTTCTAACCAATCTGACAGTTATTTGACATAATAATGGGCGCGTTTAATTCCATATAGGGTAAATGATACTATTATTGTAATTTTAATTTGATTAGCACCTATAGCATGCCTATAGTTACTGAGGAGAAAAAATGAATCATGACAAATAAAATTAGACAACAAATTAGTTGTAAATATTGATTTTAAGAGATTGTTGAAGCAAATTTTACATCTAAACCTAACAACAGTTGTCACACTTATCTTATATCCTTTGCACAATTTTCGTTAAACGCCATCATAGTAATGTCAAAACTGCTTCTTTTGCAAAAACCGCAAAACCGCAACTTTGACAAAACAAAACACAAAACAGACCGGCGCGAAAATATTTTTCCTAACCTTTTGTCGTTGCGGCTTTATTGTTTTAATATATGATAATTTATTAAAAATTTTACTCACAATCCCTTTATTATTGATGATAATGGCTTGTGTTCTGTGTAACTCAAAGTGTGAAAATGAATTGGAGTTCGGTGAAATGTTAAAAAATGGAAAAACCAATGTGCACTATTACTGTTTGGTGAGTATTAACTTGGGGTGGGGGCGTTGAATTTTTCTAATACGCAAATATCATCAACTTTTACATTTTTCGCTGTGTTTATTGTTGTTAATTGAAGATATAGTGTACAATTATTAATTATATATATTCAATAGTTACTTAGCTCAGGATTGGGACAAAATGGCGAAGACGATAAGGGAATAAGAGGGTTCCTTTTAAATGACATCAAATTGGAAGCAAACCGAGTGAAAAATTTGGTTAGTATTTTTGTGCTAAAAACTTTGAGAATATCAATTTTTAAATTGACATACTCCGAATAGAAATGTTTCTATTGCAAGAAAATGTATGCAAACATAGGATGTTGCTTTTCAAAGTGTCGTCGAACCTTTCATACTGGTTGCATCCTAAAAAATGATTGCCTATGCCAAATGGTGGACACCTTTCAATCATTCTGTCATCAACATATCCCAAAATCCAATGACAAATGTCATACATTTAAGGAGGAGTGTGCCATTTGTTTCGAAAAAATGGGCAAATATCACTATGTTCGGTCCATTTTGTCGGCATGCTGTTCTAAGTGGTTCCACAAAACCTGTGTAATGAAAGTTGCCTTGAATGCTGGATACTTTTTCAAATGTCCACTGTGCAACAACAACGAGAAATTCCGAGAACAAATCGCGCTTAGAGGTGTTTTGGTGCCGGATCGGTATGGTCGCCCTAACAAAAGTGACTTAAGTCAAATTCAGTGAAATTTTGTAAATTTCAGTGATGCTAGTTGGGAGACTGAACCAAATGCATATGGTGAACTGTTAGAACGAACTTTGCTCTGTGTTGCGGCCGAATGTGTTTGTCCGGATGGCCGAGATTTTGAAGATGAAGAATATGAAACAATTTACTGTTACACATGTGGTTCAACTTGCGTACACAAACAATGTTGGCTCAGTAATGTTCCATTTATTTGTTCGAATTGTGAGGCAGTTGCCAGTAATGAGAATATCGGAAATGTTGCGGGTCAGTCATCGGAAATAGCAAATACACTGAGAATTAGTCGGGAAAGTGATGACACAAACGTCAATGTTGATGTTGGAGGTAATTTAAATTTTTATTTTCTTTATAGTAATAGTAAAGAACCTTAATTTCTATGTTGTGTAATTATTGAGGTCCTATGATTTAGAACTAAATAAGAATTTTCTCATTCCTTTTAAGTCAGACGCCGCCCGTTGCTCTTCTACCACACTACCAAACAGAGGTTCTTATCATCTCTATCAATTAATTTCTATTTTATTTCAGTTGAACTCGAACAAATTGTTGTCGTAACTACTAAAACAATCATAGAAGAATACTCAATGACGTCCAATGACCTAGAAACATCAAGGGAGGATCATGACAATAGTTCTGTAATTTTGTCGCCTAGCAGTTCTTCATCATCGATTATAAAAAAAGCAACAACCAAACGCAGCCACCGCCGTCTTCTATCTGACACGAGTATATCAGAAAGTGCATTAAATAAAAGTGATCATATATCTGATGATGATGATGATGATGATGATGATGATGATGACATCATAAATAGTAGCCCATTAATAAAAAGAAACCCGGTCGTCGTATCCGATTCACCAGATAGTGATGAAGATTACCTTAAACCCCTTTCAATTATAAAAAGAAGAAATACAGCACGAATAATATCTGAGTCGGAAGAGAGTCATACTTCCAGATGTATAACCAATGATTTGCCGGAATACAGTTTACCACGTTTACAAAATAAAATTAATAAACGACGGTTAGTAATTGATGATGATGATGATGATGAAGATGAACAAGAAGGGAACATAGAAGAAAACAAAAATAAAGTAAAAGAAGCGGAACCAAAATCGTCCGTAAATGAGGCTAGTGATCATTCCTTAACATCAATAAAAATGTCCAAAAAAACCAAAAGATGTCAACGTCATAATTTAGATTCAGATTCAGATGATGATGATGATGATGATGATGATGATGATGATTCCATTTTGTTTAATCCACGGAAGAGACTTCGAAGAAATTCTAGAAGATATTTGTCGTCAAGTTCTTCTAGTGAAATGGAGAATTTATTTGAATTGAGCCAGAAAGATAGGCCATCCAGTGTGCAGTCTACTGTGGACGATAAGATGATAACTAAAAGTATGTATTTCGTTTTTTTTTTTACAATTTATGCCTGTAGTAGTTGTGGTCTATATTTTTCATGTTATTTTTTGATCATCGCAGCTACATAGCGTTTTGTCTGTTCTCATTAAATTTAAAGACTCTCTGAACTGGGAATCTATGGTTTCGGGATTGAGTGAGTCGCTAATATTCTTGTCAATGATTTTTTTTTCAAATTAAAGCCTACACTCAAATTACATAAATTTTTATTTGTTCTTAACATTTAAAGGTGATCGATTATGTTCAACCAATCCACTATTACGAAATTCCATTTTTTTCCGACATAGCAATTCAATAGTTGAGGACAGTGATTTGGGCTCAAACTCTTATGATTCAAATTGGTCTGGAAAATCTCACAATCGTTCAGGTAAATATTTAAAAAGGTGGCACTGAAGAATGATAACTCAAATCATCGTGAATTTACTCTCGGGGTACTGCATTGTCATGATATTTTTTTTAAGGCATTTAGTACACAGCGATAATCATCCTGTTCATTTTCTGTTCACGGCATTTATTAGAGACGCACACACACACACACACACACACACAGTTGTTGTCTGTCTCCAAAATAGCTAAATTGCACGATGATTCAAATTCTCAACGCTTTGCCACCACCCTGCATGATGCGTATTTTCTTTGATTTTAAGATGATCCCAATTTTTTTTTTTTTTTTCTTAGTAAAGACAATGAAAGCCAAAAATCGAAATAAAAACAAAGACAAAAACGAAAATGTATTTTTTGATTGTTCGGATTCATCGTTTAGTGGGAATGTACAAATAATAAAAAAGAAGCCACCATGTCAACTGTCTTCCACCGATTGTGATAGTAATGAGGAAATTCTAATGATGAGCCAGAATGATAAAAGTTTAGTGGATGGGATAGTAAAAAAATATCGTAATCGAAACGTCCATGATGATGATGATGATGATGATCCAAAGCTATTTGTCGCTTATGTAAATTTAGGACGCAGATTAAATCTTAAAATTGACATGAATGATGGTAATGTCTGAAGAATGTTTGTTTGTTATATTCAAAAATTATTTTTGTATTTTTTTTTTTTGGCTTTCAGGTGATTATAGTAAAAAGGAAAAACAGAAATCTGAAAGACAATCATCCTCTAAGAAAATGTGTTGTTCTCAAGGAATGCAGGTGAGTGAATTTTGATTTATTTTTATTATTCGAAGTTATTGAAATCTGGACTATTTTTTTTTTTTATTATTGGGCTGGTCAGAGTAAAAATGGACTTTATCAAACTGCAATTAATGCGTATTTTAAGCGAATACAAAATACCTAAAAAAATATTTACAAATATAATTAAAAAAATTGACTTAGCTCTTAAAAATATATTTATGGATTATTTTAAAAAAATTGCATTTAATTTCGATAACATTTTAATTGGTGGATCACTGGACTATCCGTGCGACAGGTCTTGACAAGATTTGAAATTTTTTTTGGATTAATTTGTTGAGGCCGGCGGTATGAAACTGGGACCTGGGTGATCCACGTTAAAAACAGTAGGTCCTCTTATAATAAAGTCATCCATTTTTAACGTAATAGACAAATTATAAATATTACTTATCGACCCAATTTCATCCTCCCAATTTGTTGCGGGTACACTCGTATATTCGGGAACAAAACTCTTCGCGCGCTCTTTCATGTCCTTTCTAGATTTTTAAAGTGTGCGTCTGACTCTTTTTCAAATTTGAATGTAAGTCTTCTCGTAGAAATATCGAATCTTCATTGATTTAGTTCAAGAACACTAATGTCAGTTCACACTACAATTCTTGGTGAATCTTAGCGTCTTTAAAACTGCACTATTTAAAATTTTCTTCAAGATCTAGAATCAAATCCACACGACCGGATAAAAATTGCCTAAACTTCTGAACCATATTCTTAGAGTTCATACAAACAGTAGGGATTCTAGAATAAATCGAGTACACGAGCTTTGAGTAACGGGTAATCGAAACAATTAAGACGGTACGACACACGGGTATCGGTTTTTGAGTTTTGATTAAAGCGGGAAATCGGTATTCGGGCACTGGTGAACTTGTATCAATACCAAAGTACTCATACAATAAAATACCGAATATCATAGTCGGGTGATGCAAAATGCGGGTTACGGGTACCCGGTTAGCTAATTTCTCTAATTTTGTCTATTTTTTTGGTTTATCTTTCACCTAAGATTAAACAAAAGCAAATTTATACGACATTACCACATGACCTTCGATATCTTTAATCTCTAATCCAATGACTTTAAAATGTATATTATTTATTTGTTTACAGTTATCTTTGCAAGTTTTAATCTTACTCTATAATTAATTAATTTATATATTTTATCATTTTTATGGGAATTTTTGATCTCAAAAACATTCTAATTAAGCGCAAAATTAACAAATTTCTTTACCTCATTTTTTTGTTTGTTGGTTGTTTTTTTTTTGTCAATTTTCAAAAGTCACTATATCGCGTAAGATCTCATTCGTAACGTAGTAGATGTGCAATGAGAAATGGAACATTAACATTAATCGTCGAACCACAAGATTTAATTTAATAGTACTACTCATGTGTGCTATGATGATGATCATGATGATCAGAAGCTCTCTTTCACTCTATCTCTGGCTTTTTTTTCCGTGTGTTCATTTTAGTATGTATGTTAAGGAGAGAAGACAATTTTTGTTATCAATAACCACATAGGCGTCAGAGAGTTCTTTTGATTTTTGTGTTTTTTTTTTTTTTTGCAATTGGTATATTATAGAAGAGGATCAGTATTTGTGTTTGTGTGTGTGTATATGCTCAATAATAATAATTATTACATGCGTGCATTTTCGATTATTAACTCTGAGATCGAACTGTATATTTTTATCTTAACACACTGGTTCCATCGATTGCAGTAGCTGCTATCCACCAGTATAATGATCGGCACAACGGGTGGATGAACGCACAAATGGAACGTTGCATCCGATGGACTCTTAAACAGATTTTAGTTTTTTTTTTTTTTTTTTATTTTATGATAAATGATCACCAGTCGGTATACCGTATACCGGCAGTATACGTGTGCTATTAGGTCTCTATTAGATTTTTGTTTATTTATTTAAATTACAGTTAATAATATTTATCTAGTGTCGACATTAATAATTTTATTAACTATCAGTGAATGTATGTATGTGTGTGGTGACAGTGTGTATATGGGGGGGCCTCTATCTCTACATAAATGTTTATTATTGTAAATGAATTATTAAAAACAAACGTTCTCGTCCGCTGTATGTATTTTGTACAAAATTAACAACGGGCTCCACATCAATCTCATCCGCATATGTGTATGGGATGTGTATATGAATATAATACTGTTGCCGAAGTAATTAGTTGTTCTTGATAACAGGACCTGTATGGTCACATATTTTAACTAGTTGTTGCGTACATATGCAAATGATACAATTTTTATTACGAAAAGAAAGGTTGTCTGTTGTGTTTTTGGTTTTTTTTTTTTTTTTTGTTTTTTTTTGTGTGTTTTTTCAATTCTATTCTGTGTTGCCTGTGCTGCTATAAAGAAGTAATTTATTCAAAAAAAAAAAAAAATAAAATAAAAAAATCGTTTTTATCATCAGATTCTATTAAGTATAATCTACAATCGAGTCTTGTATATGTATTTCAGCCGCCGGCCGTGTGTGGAACGAACGTCTATAATTAAATTAGTAGTGATAGTGAATATAAGTAGTATGATGTGATTTATATATAGTTTAAATAATGAACAAAATCGCTTAAAAGAGTTATTTAAAAAAAAAAAAAAAAGAAATAAAAGAAAAAAGAGGGAGGATGAAACGACAAATTACTAAAGTACATAAATACCTCCATAAAGTAATAATATCAATGAAAGTGTTGCCATGTTAATCAGAAATTCCTGTTGCACTATCGAGTAAGTACACACAATGTAATATGACTTAAATGTAGTGAAGGGGGGGGGGGGGGGATATTTTGTTGCGTTTATTTTGTTTTGTAGTAAATGTAAGAAAATTCTCCAATACATACGTAGAAAGAGAATTCAAAATATTTTCTATATGATTGCATATATATATATATATATGTTTTTAAGTATATGCTCATATCAATGAGGAAATTATAATAAAAAATTTATATGTGAAATGAAAATACTGGTTTAATCCAATCAATTTTGCTGTATTTATTAAGTAGGTATAGGGCGTCCGTACTTAACTTAATTTTGACAACTTTAACAACTTTAACGTACAAAATGTACAAATTCGACAACGTAATAATTACTTATATTCAGAATTGCTATCATAAGTAGTGTTCTTTAATATTCTGAGTTAGTTATTGTTCAATTTCCTAGAGACCCTCTAATTAATTCTTTCTTTTCCAATCAACTTGACAATTCTTCATATTTGAGGTTTTTATATATATATACATATATGTATATAAATATCTAACTTTATTAAACATTTTTATGCTTTGTGTAGCTGGCATAAGTGTCAACGTGCCTTAAGAGATAATGTTTTTTTTTTTTTTTTTTGGTGTCAACGATAAACCGCGCGCCGTGCATGACTTTACATACCGCATGCATATTATTAGGGTGTCCCTTATATGTATTTATTTTTTTTTCTTTTCTTACAAAGTCAATATTTTTTCTAATATACAATTGAATGGAACATTTTTAATATTTAATTTGATAAATAAATCATAATAACAATTGTGCATATAAGTATATGTACAATGATGTGTAATTATTGTCGCAGCTAAGTACATTTGTGTAAATATTTCAAATTGTCCAGAAAAATGTATTTGTCGGTTTAAGATAAGACATTTTCAGATAAATACTACATGTTGAGATCGGCTTTTGTATATATTTTGTACATGTATTTGTACTAAGTATATGTACTTAGTAATTTTCTAATAATTTATTTATTTTTATTTAGATATTATTCCATATCTTGTTGATGTTGATATAACTTTGATATTCTATCATTTTATATTTAATAAAATTGACGTTTCCTCAACAGAAATTTCGTCTGGTACCACTGATGAAGAGAAAATTTACCGCTACGTTATTTATTATTCCAGTCATTCCAAATGAGGGGATGTCAATCATTTCAAATGGGGTCAAATGTGTATGAACTAAGGTCAAAAAGCACACAATTAACGTTTTTTTTTCTATTTTTTTTCTTTTTTTTTTTTTTTTACTTGTTCCCATAAAACCTCTTCACATTCTATTAAATTGTAACGATATTTAAATGCCAGTTGGCCATTTGAACAAATAATATCATTATTTGATATCATCCAACTAGAAGTAATTATTTGTTATCTATATATCACACCAAAAAGGGACTTAAGCACTAACTCTGTTCAAATATTATCATTAAACTTAATTACTTTTAGCTTATAAAACCAATTCGCATTTAATCAAGTTATGGAAAAGGTTTATCAATTGATTTAAGCTATTATACGGTTGATATAATTAATTTTATTATGTTGGTATCACGTTATCAAATAATCACAATAATATAATTTGTATATATAGTAGGTTGGGGGGGGGGGGGTTTTAAATTTTTTTGTGGGGTTTCTCTCTACAAAATTCAATTTGCCAATAATATGCTAAAGGGAAATTTATTATCGATTAGCATAAGCGATTGAATGGAAAATTGTGTAACAGGTAAATTATACATCTATAGTTATATGAATATAGAGATGACTTTAAATTTAAATGAATATTTACTTATTGAATTATCGTAATTTTTAAAAGTTTTAAACTATAATGTTATCTTAATAGTTATTTCATTGACGTAAACATTCTTAAAGATAGTCGAATATCTCAACACTAATCCTATACCATTATTACGACTAGATTGATGGATCAATTACTGTGCGTTCGAATAGTAATCTTATTAGTAATGTGATCTGTTACCAAGAGGAAAAAAAGAGCTTTTAGACGTCCATTACAATTCGGTGGTTACCGGCGATGCAAGAAACAGCCATAAGGATTAATAAAAAAGGAATATTTAATGGCATTGAGTCGAACTTCTTAGGATTCTTACTGTAATATAAAAAAGCGTGATTTGTTTTTTGAAAAAAATAGTCTTTTTCTATTTTAATGTTTTTTGATTCTTGTTTTTTGAAGATTTTCATAAAAAAAAATTCTTTTCAAATTAAATATGTCACATTTTGAACTTCCAGTCTAGATAAACCACAAACCATTAGTTACGACCTCATTATTTATTTGTGTGTGTATGTGTGTATGTAAAAAAATAATAAATGTAGGTACAGACGTATACCTAGATTTAGCATTCTTTTTATAAGAAATGCTAGCATAATCATTATTTTGTGTGTCCCATAAATAACCAAAGTACATCCCCGTATACCTACATCTTTTAGTATAATTTTTTTTTCTTCTCTACTCTCGGGTATAGATATTGAACTGGATATCAAATTTACATAAGTTTTTTTTTTCTTTTTCTTTTCTTTTTTTTTGTTGGTAGCATATGTACCTACGGATGTAGCATAGAAACTTGTGTTTTACTCATAGATAGATAGGATATGTATATACATACTATATATGCACATATAAGTTGATGAATTTCTGGAGAAAAATAATAATACAAAATCTTCTACTATTGAAGTTATTTATTGTTTTTCTTCCCGTATACTTTGTCGTAGTCACAATTACATATTATAATGAAAACATGCAAATGATTGTAATTTGTTTGTACCCCGTATGTAATGTAGATACATTTATGTACATTATACACAACATCATTATTTTTATTATTTTTTTCTTTGCTATCTCTTTTCGAAATAAAAATGTATACTTGTGGTTCTGTAAGGATTTTATTTTTGCAACCAGATATCATAGAAGAAAAAAACCCGGAACGTATACCTAAAATAATATGGGGAAGGGTTAACTATTGTTTTCAATATTATACAATTGGGTTGGTCGAATTTCAATTTTATTGGTATCAAAATACAATCCAATATTTATGAACGTCTGATTTATTCTGGTACATTTTTGTATCTTGTGTTGTTTTTTTTTTGGTCGTTGTCCACTTTACTCCAACCCCCTATGGAATTTTTGTGATTTTTTTTGTTTTTTGTTTTTTTACTGTACCAAGATTTTCAAAATCACATTATTATCGTTTGTGTCATAAGCGCCACCCTGTATGTATTGTATCATTTTATCATATTTTATATGTTTTCCCTTAAGCTAACTATTTTCAATAATAAGACTTCTATGTAATAAAAATTGTATTGATTAAAAATCCATATAAAAATTCATTAATTTTCTATAAAAGGGTAGGAGGAAAATCTGGCATTGTCTAAAAAAAACAATATCGAAATAACAAAAAAAAAAAAAAAAGAAGAAAAACCACAGACTTTGATCAACAGGAATAAAAGAAAAACAAACAAAATGCCGAACCAAATGGCACAAATCGTAAATCAACTTATCAAAAAGGAAAAGTATGAATAATTAGAAATAATTGAATATAATCTGTGACAAACCTTTTCGTTTGCGATTGTTATCCCCACGCCTTAGGAAAAGTTTTATTTGACTTAAAACATGCCAGAGCATCTAATGCTCTCCCCCATTATGGTATTTCTTATAATTTTTTTTGCTAATGGAAAATACGAACATTAAAATCGATAGCATAGACATAAAAATATGTATAACTGGAGTTATACCTAGTCGTTTTTCGATTATATACATACATACCTAAGTATGTAAATATATTCAACCATAAAGTACAAGTAGAAGTCGAGATACTTACTTTTTAATTTTTACTATAGAATAATTAATGAAAATGAAATGAAATCATCCGAGTGTGGAAATGACCATATAATTTTCAACTTTTTCCAATTTTTTTAATGAATATTGTGGAAGATTTTTTTTTGTAATGATCACACTCCTAACATCCTTGTGTGATTTCATTTAATTTTCACTATTAACTATTCTGATAGAGAAGGGATTACCAATAATTTCAAATTGCATCACATTGCAATTTTGTATTAAAGCCTTCCATAATAAATGGCTAATATGTTTTTTATATAATATACGAGTATTTAACTTAGTGCATTTGCTGCATATTAATTCATTAAAAAGTATTAATATAATAAGCTTATTATTAACATTGAATGTAATTAATTTTTAAAATAATATCAACTTCAAATTGGACATCCATATACATATATTATGTAACGCGCTAGGAAGGGGAGCCTCCTATATAGAGTATTCCAAGAAAGGATGATGTTCTACCTGATGTTTTGTATTGATTATAATATTTTTTATAGGTGCTTTGGAAAAAAAAAATTTCAGACACTCAGCTGTTTCATATTGTCCCATATTACAAATCTTTGTATACTAGAATTATGTTTTGCAGGGCGGGGGGAGATAGAAATTTTGATTTATCTACTATTCCTTCAGAAATAAGTATAGCTACTCTGAATGGCGAAATGTTTTTAAATAAACAATTTATCCAAATAAAAAAAAAAAACAAACAAAAACAATTAACTGGAAAATTGTCTATGCCAAATCATAAATTAGATTTATTAAGTAAATATAATAAAGAAAGATAAATTTTCTGCTTACGTATCCAATAATATTAAATATAATTAATTTCTGGCCAAACATATATCTGATTAGTCTCATTTCTCTATATGTACTCGTATGTACATATGTATGTTTGTTGTACATATATGTTCCATTTGGTCACTGTTTTGTGTACATATTATACAGAAAGTTCTAGAATTTTATTGCCAAAGTTGTTCGGAAATATATTTGACCAACTCTCTTATTTCTCATTTAATGACTCATTACAAATAATAATAATATTATTGGGGGCTCTTTGATACAGATCAGCATTTTATTGTTTATTAATGGTCTTATAGTCTTATATTTATGGCCGTTAATTTTAATTTCCTTCTTTTTTTTGTTTTTTTTTTTATGAAGTCATTAGATATGTTTATTGTTTATATTGTATATAAACAAGTACTAGGTATTATTGATATTTGATTGAATTTTTATTGAGACATTAGTAACGCTATTAACTTATACTTAATATTTGTTTACTCGTAGACGGTTTTCATGTACGTCTTACATACATATGCCAGTTGTATTAATATCTTGAGCTTTTTAAAGTTTTTTTTTTTTTTTTTTGGATAGTACAGATTTCTTTTAATTTTCTTTTCGGATATTATGACGTCTATAAAGTATGTGCGCATTAAGGCTTACTTAACGTATTCACACTACTATAATATATATAAATAAGTACATACATATATGTATATAGACAGAGTACCTACTTATTATCAAAATTCAATTGTAAATGACATAAATCTCTTAATTAAAATCAATCGTAGATAAAAAAAATAAAAATTTTTATAGAGAGACAAGTGATTTACAAACAATAAAATAATTGATTTATATCTCAAATACATGACGTGACACATAGTCAAAAAGAAGAAAAAAACAACAACAACTGGTGATAGCATAAGACAAAAGACAATTTCATTAAGGCTAATCAGATGTGATTTCGTTGAGAATGCCATATTTGTATTTGGTAGATTGATTTGTCATATGAACAAAAACGATTCAATCGATGAGTACCTTTCTAGTAAATTGAAGTCTTATCAAAAGCACATACAATATATAGAAACAAAAAAAAATGGCACCTGGAAAAAAAGGAAAACCTAAGTATATACATATGTGCTTATACCTATACACTGCATTTTAAATGCAATTTTTTTTGGGTTGTGGCCCGCATTAACAAATATATTTTCTGCTGAATGCCTGTATGAGTAAAAAATATTATAATTTTTTGGTAGGTAGTGTATAACACTGGTGTAATTCTAAGTCGAATGTACGTAATTACGTACGTAAAATACAAAAATAATAATTTCGTCAATAGAGTAGAGACACAAAAGTTTCATTTCCTACCGTTATGGGGCTGCGTTCAATTTTAAATTTTTTTTAGGTCGTTTGTTTTGAATTTACTCAATATTTATATCTCAATAGTTATTTTTCTAAGTATTTTAACAAACTTATGATGACAGTTCAACTTTATCTATTTTTCTATCTACAATATAGTGAAATTTAGATCATTCGAGAAAAATTCTTATTAATAAAATTTGTATATGATGCCTCGAACATTTCAAAAAGTGTCTTTCAAAATTTACAATTTATAAGATCAGACACAACCAAACATCTATATTCTATAGCAATTTGAATATTTTAACATTTTATTAGATTTTCATGTACATAAGCACATAAATATATGTACATTCAAGTAGCCTACTGCTTTGTTTTAGCTTAACTATTTGCTGACGACTACGAGACTGTACAAAATTGTAGAGAAAATCATTTATTTGCATTAAGCAAATAAAATGCTTAAATTATGTGCGAGTTTTAATGAAATAGAATCAAACAAACAAAACACTCTGAATATGATATTTTATAGAGATAAATAATACGTAAAATAAGAAAATGCATATTAATAAGAGGTAAATTATTTTATTCTAATTTGCACAATTGAAAATTAAATGTTGTTCGTTTTATTTTAATAAAGTTTGTGTTGCGTTTTGTGCTTTAGGCCTTTTAGGGTAAAACATTCTATTCTATATTTTAACCAATTAATTATGAAGCGGAAATGCTAGCTCGCAAATTAAATTCAGTTGAAAAGGCTTAAGCTTTTCTCTAGTACCTACATACCTGCCTACATATATATTTATTTTTCGGTGGGATTTAATTTTCGTGGAAATTTCCACACAAAGAATAATATATTAAATGTGTGTATTTTGTAAACAATAATTATTAAAAATAAATTTGTGGCAATTTTTCAAAACAACTTAACTCGAAAACTCTAATTTTTGTTCTGTATCAAAAAATTCGTAAAAAAAAGAGAGAATTAGGGACTCATTGTAAAAGTATGAACGGAAACAGGAAAAAAAAAGTTGCTGATAATAGAGTAGTAAATTTCTAGTGTGTGATAAATTTAATAAATCTTAAATATAATCTCAAACCAATATACATAATACACCTGCTTATCATCAAAGAAGCAAGTCTAGATATATTATATGTATCTACGTTGTATTTGTTTAGCTGATTACTTGAATTTGTACCAGAATCATCAGTGGCTCTTTAATTGATTAAAATAAGTAATTGATTTGTACCTAATATTGTATCGTATCTAGTCATAATTTCGTATTCCATTATCGTATTGTACATATACATATGTAGATATACTTGCATATCTTTATATGTACTTCTGTAAATGTGACTTTATAATTATCAATGTTATGTACAAGGTCGTATATAAGGGGGAGTTTGGGGTGTTCAAACCTATTGGGTGTAGCATTTAATTTATATACAGAATCTTTATATTATCATATTGACGAAGCTTTTATATCATATTTTCCATATATTTAATATATCTACAGTAAGTTCACAGAGCTTCCAAATGAAGGTTTGCCAAATTTTAATAAAGCTAAAATTTTTGTGTGAATTTTAACTTTTCTCAATTGATATTTTATGGGGCAAACACAAACAAATATACTTAGTGTACCCTAATCTTATGAATGCTGGGTTAAATTAAAAGTGTTATCATATGATTTTGGATAATTATTAGGTTTTTTTTTTTTTCGTCAAATATCCTCTCATTGCAATGTACTTGCAAACTGAATGACCAATCATGTTTACCCCACCCTTAAAAGAAGTTATATCTACGTCTCTGTTTAAGTATATCGGAGATAGGTTGTAAAAAAAAAAAAACAAAACCTTAACTAATAAATTTTACTGATAAGATGCATATCAAATATTTTTTGGTGTAAATAAATTACCTACCAGTTGTCGAATAGAAATACCTAAGTGATGTTTATTAAAGTGTTGTTTCTCATATGTATATTTTTTGTGTAGAAATTAATAAAGTGTTTCTCAATTTGACCTATACCTACATACATATATAGAAAGATTTCAAAAAATTTATCAAATGTAAGTGTTTTATTTTTCTCAACTCTTAAAACATAATCTCTTAAAAATCCTTATTATTCCCTTTGTATGAAGAACATTTTTTTTTTAATTTACCAAAAATTTATTAGTAGAATTAAATTCCTAAAAAAGAAAAACCAACGAAAAAAAAAAACAATCTAATATCACCCAAGATCCAATTCTCATTTTATACTTTTAACCACAATCTTGTCTTCAAATCTAATTTCTTTGCAATACGCTCCTTTAATCAAATAATATTTCTTTGAAAATGTCCTTACGGTTCGCTATTTTTTGTGCGCAGTCAATCATTTGTAAATTTGAAAAGACAATTTAATGTGATTTTCATCAAGAACCAAAAAATATTAATTGTTTTATCAGTAATAAATACTTACAAATATATCTGTACCTACTATATATGCATAAATGTACTATGTATATACATACATATGTATGTATATCAGTTAAATTGTAAAATCAATTTTCCCGCATTAATCACAAAACTTGGAAAACTTTTCTTTCTTTTTGTTTTTGGGCAAAAACAAACGGGGAAATTTTAAATTTATACTTTGAATTTATATAATAACTCACCACCACCATTTGCTACCATACCATACCAAAAACCAACAAAAACAACAACAACAACGAACACAAAAAAAATAAATAAAAGAAATAGAAGGAGGTATAGGCAGATGAGAGGTTGATTTGTTTTCTTCCTAATATTTACAGAGTTTTATTGTCTAAGAAGTCTAAATAGTAGAATAACATAAGGTAGAAATAAATACAAGAAAAAAAAAAGAAAAGAAAAGAAAGACTTCTAACTTCCAAAACAATATTGTACCTTGTTTGAGTATTGTTGAGTTTTCCATAAACAAAAAATCGATAATATAAAACGTCCAACCAACCATCATATTGTTATCCTAGGGGATTAAACGTTAGCGTTCCGTAATAAGTCTGTTAATGCAGTATAAACAAACAGTGTGCCATATAAATTTTAAAAATAAATTCATTTCATTTCATTTCATGGCTATAAATTGGTTTCGTTCAACAGAGAATACGGTCTTACACATCAAGTACATACACGGCAACAATTCTGTATTTTTGAAGTGCCATCCTAACACAAGTCTAAACGATTATTTGCTTTTTAACCAGTTTGTGTGGGAAGTGTTGAAGTTGAACATACTTTTTTGTTGCAATAATCTCGTATTTTTGATTTGAACTTCTTTATGTAAGATTGTTAAAAATGAGCTTTTCTATAAATGGAAATTTGAATGGAAACTAACCTAACTAAATGTTTGTTATCTAATTTTTTTGGATTAACATAGAATTAGAGATATTAGAACTATAATAATTAATAATATTAAACTAAAGTATTTTTTTTTTACTGGTCTATTTTAGAGAGAAACACCTTTTGTGTATACAAGTCAGCAATAAAATGAAAAAGTAATGCTTTTGTTTTTATCTTTTTTGTTATATATAGCGTACTACATTAGCTCATTACTAATATATAATACGTACAACACGCACATATGTATACAGCTTATGAACAAAAAATTTGCTTTAACACAACTAATTTGTAAATCACAACCATTTTAAATACATTTTATTCAAAACAATAAGCTTCTCTCTAAAAAAAAAAAATAAAAAATTATAATAAGCTTTTCTATCGTTTTTGTGTTTTCTCTTAACGCTTTCAAAACGCTTTTCCATTTCTAACCAGGCGTTCGATTATGTATATATAATATATATATACATATACATACATCAAATTCTAGTACAACGGCAATAATAAGAAAAGTGATTTTCAGGAGCTTTTTCTATGATCATGCGCCCTTTCTGATAAAATTAAATTTTACCAAAAAATTCTTCAGTTTTGTGCCTGCGTTCAACCGGTTAACACATATCCAAGCGTTTATCAGAATTTTATTTTTTGAGCAAAAATGGAAATTTAACTTTTCTTTTTTTTTCTATGTTTGAGAACATTTTTTTATTTTTTTTATCATCAGTGAAAATCGCGTTTTCATATAAGAAATAGACACAGCTAAAAAGACCACTTACAATGTTTCGTAGTGTGAATTCAACATTAAAAAAAAAAAACAATATTTGTGAGTGAGTATTGGCGAAAATCTTCTTTTTCTTTTTTTTTTTTTTTTAGAGTAGCTTCAATTTGGCCTCTAGCTTCGGCGCCAACAGAAAGGTATATAAATTTTTTACCGTATTTTTATCCCCATATAGTAAAATTTTATTTTGCGCTTCTTAATTAATTATTTACGTTCGACTAATGTATTTTTTTGTCCATTTTTGGATACTTTCATTATATGTATTTGTACCTTTACCTATACTACTATGGTGTTATGTTCTTTTTGGCATTTTGCTGTGGTTTTTTTTTTCTACGAGATATCAAAAGTAATTTGATTTAGTGCCTTCCGTATATTCATGTTATATTGTTATCCATGTAAAAAAGCTTATTTGATCATTGGTTTTTTTTTCTCCCAAAAAGTGGTAATTCGGTTGTAATGTCTGTCACTTTTGATATTTTATTATTTTTATTTTTCTTATTATTTTTTATGGTTTTTTTTTTGTTTCGTTCGGATTTTTTTATTTTTATGCTTTTCTAATATGTAATGTGTGATATATTTTTCTTTTAATATACATTAAGTATTTTTTTTTATTAAATATTAAAATTAAATATATTTTATAATTGAACAATTTAAGCCTTTTTTAACAATTTATACCACCCTAATATATTTCTAGGTATACTTCCAGTAATTATATTTTACGATAATACATTTTTATTACAATTATCGGAAATCAATGATTTTATTTAGTTTCCGTATGATATAAAAACAAAATAAAATGTGTTGTACTACATATAATGTACTTACACAGTATCAGTGATGTATTTTAACGATTTACAACTTAGTGTACTTTTTAAGATGATATCATTAATATTATCACACTACTTAATTTATTTGTTATCGTATCAATGCAGTACAATAACAACAACAAAAAATAGAAAAGAAAAAAGTAAACCAATCAACCCATATGCGTTTTGCTTACATCCATTAAAAAAAAGAAAAAAAGTTGTCATTAATTTTTTCAATATACATACATATGTACATACATTAAATAATGTATCTATGTTATATAGAAAAAGTATACAGGTACCTTAATGCTTAGATACAAAATAGATCTTAGTTTTTGATCTGATTCTCAAATTTGATAAACTTTATGTTAACCTGCATGAAGATACACAATATATACATGTATGGTGCTTGTTGTACTATCTGTACATATAGTAGGTACATAAAATATGTTTGTTGATGAAATTTGTGGATAATTCATGAAATATCGATCTTGTTTGACATTATTAAACATAATAAATGGTATGTTTGATAGATTATAGCTTTTGCGTCTGTTATATATAGGGAGAGAGAAATATTTTTCCGTTATTCAATTTTAATATAGTATTATTAGGTATATACTAGAAAGAAAAATATCTCCAATCAAGTACAAGTTAAGAAATTTTCATAACAAAGGTTTGAAAATATCCTTAAGAATAATTATCGCCATTTCTGCTTCAATGACGACGAAATCGCAGAATATATTTATTGTTAATTTAATGCTTAAGATTATTTAACCTGCTTACTAATTCCAAACTGACCTCGACCTCTAGTATTTACTGAAATTTATCAATAGTAGATCCGCTAATCACTAAGAGTCTCAGACAATACTAATTTTCTAGAATGGCTCTTCTCGACTGCACGGTATTTAATATTTCGTATCCAGGTCAAATACCATAAACCATATTGAAGAGTTAAATTTAATGTTTTTCTCTCCAACCAAATACCAAATACGGTTTCAGTCGAAAAGAGCCCTTATAGTTAGTACCTCACATTTCCAAATCACTTGGCGTATAAATTACCACAAATAATAAGAAGCTTCACTTCACTAAATTTATATTAACATTTTTCGTTTAGTATTTTTTCTAACATTTTCCTTGAAAATTACCTTTTCGCAATTTATTTAATTTAAATAAGGAAAAAATCGCAAAAGATTTTAATATGCCACTACCGCACATTTACCTATGTAACAAAACAAAAAAAAAAATTCAAAATTCTTTTGAAAACATTTTCTGCCTAAAGAACTGTATGGATAATGAAAAAAAAAACTGAATAACGCTCGGGGCTAGTTTTAAACACATTTACAGACGTTTTGTTCTGCTTTATCCAAATATACTCGGGTTCAGGACTTGATTAATATAATTTTTAGAGTAAACATGAGGTTATTGGATTTTTTATTGAAAATAACAACAAAACTTTGAAGCTATTTGAAGAGAAATATTATTCTTTAAATAACAATTCGTATACTTTAAAAGATGAACATATGTAAATATATGTAAAATTATAGGTACGAAAAGTTACTAATTAGTAGTACAAAGGAAAAATAGTAAATGGCGGACAAATAAGTATGTAACTTATTGGTATACAATACAGATCGTTTATAATCGCTTTTAATTAAAATCACATTACGTTAAAATTAATGTATAGTTACCGTCCCTGACAATTGTTGTCAATTTTTCATTTTAATTCTATAACTTTTCTATTTTTCTTGACAAAAAAAAAAAACAAAAAAACAAATCGCCATTATTAAATAAAGACATTCAGCTACATTAACCACCCCCTCATTATCTGAAGAAATATCCATTTATTGTTTCAATATTTTATTTATGACTTCTGAGCGGCTACAGAAAATTTTCTTTCATTATTCCAGTCAGTACAGTTTATTCAGGTCATCAGTTACAGAGTAAACTTTTCGGAACTCAAAATATGATGTTTTCATTCTGTGTAAGTAATATCATCAGAGAGTTAATTTAATGATCCTGTGTTTGTACATAAATAAATAAAAAAAAAGGTGAAATTGATATCATTTCGGTGTGTATTATTTCATTGTCAAGATTTTGTTGTTGTTTTATTATATAATTAATTATATTTTGCCACATTGATATAAATGATTTGTTATTTTATGATTTTAGTTTATTGGTATTTATTGTATATCAGTAACAAATTCTACTAATATGTAATGGAACGAATGCTTTCGTATCATAAATTTTAGATTTCATGTTTCTGCTATACTATGCTGCGTAGGTTCCTAAAAATTTTTTTTTATTAAGATATCACAAACATCAGATTTGTGCTTTTTGTTGTTTTTTTTTTTGAACTGCGCTTGGATTAGATATTGGCAAATCTAAATACATAATTTTCGTATAAAATAGGGATCGCTCCGAAAAATATCTAATAATTTAATACATCATTCATTCATTTATTCGGAAAAATAATAAATTGCTTAAAGTATCCATATCATTTGTAAACAAAGCAAATCAATAATCACATCATATATACATACATATATATCTACATATACATATGTAGAATAGAAACCTATATCCACCTGTCACATAGTAAATTGTTTTTCCCGTTTGATTTGTAAGTTTAGCTAACAAATTGAAAGGTTTTCCGGCTAAAACATTAAATATTGAAAATTCAATTAAAATTTCTACTCTTAGAAGAGATTAACAAAGTTTCCAATATCAATAATAAACAGTTTCGATGCGGATAAATAATTTAAATGAAAATGGTGTCACCAAATAAGCTGAATAAGCTCTACATATACATTTTGTATCTACACAACAAAAACTTTGTAGGTATATGAATATTGTTTTAAAGATATACACAAAGTACCAAACAGAAAAGCAACTTCAAATTAAACTTAGTTACTTTTAGATGGATTTATTTGCCGCACATCGATGTACACAGAAAAGCATCATGGGATTTTGTATAATTTCTTTTAATCTTAATTTTAACCTACATATAGGAATTTTAATTTTTTTTTATGTTTAGGATTACATTAGCTTAAAAGCTTTTAAAAATATTTTATTATTTCTACTTGCGCCATATTTTGATTATGTGAGGTTTTTCCCCCCTTATAATTCTAATCAAAACGTATACATATTCTTTTACTTTTGTGTTTTAACTGTGTAATTATCCCTTTTAGTATTATCCCTTTTATTTAGTTTGAAATGTATTTCTTAATTAAGCGTCTTGCATTTCTACAGCTTCAGCATTTTTCTCTCTCTTCATATTCTGACAAATACACGCATACAAAAGGAAACTCTATAACTTTAAAGTCAATCAATTTTTTTTTCTACTATTTCCAGAAAGATCGCCCCATTTTTACATAGAAAACGCTTAATCAACGAATATTTTCCTTCTTTTTTTTTTTTTTTTGGAGTCCATGCGAGAATAAAAACATTTTATTTATTTCCTATCTGTTATCCCGTTTCAATCCATATCTGTACATAGTTGGATACAGATTCAAAAATAGATGACAAATAAGTCATCCATCTTTTTGCTAGGGATATCGGTTTTTTTGTGTGTATTTATTTGTGTTTGTCCTTTGTTCGCCGAACCATAGCCAGATATTTTATTGTTGTGTATTTTACCTTAATCGATCCAAAAAAAAAATATTGTCATAATGTCTCTGTCATAGAATTGTATACAAAAATATAGCTTTTGTATTGATTTGTTCCATATAATAAAAAAAATAATAAAAAAAAAATTTTTTTTGTGTGTTGGAACATTAAGAAAATTATTTAGGCCAAAACTTTGCGTTTTGAAGTAATTTTCTTCGGCCATATTCCGAAAATTCAAACTACTTTTTTATTGATGCCATGAAGAAACTATTTTGACCAAAGTTTTAAAATCAAAGTACCACACAGATCCCAACTTGAAAGTGAAAAACTTAACGATAAGATCACCATTTTAGTTTTTATCTTTATCCTTTGTCTCTTTAATTTAATGATTCAAAAGGAAAATTTCTTACAAATTTTCAAAGTTTAATGATGCCTAGTATTTCTGTTAATTAAGATTATTGTATTTCCACTTGAACCCTTAGATATTTATTAAATTTTACAAAAATATCTACAAATACATGCATACATACACGAGTATGTGTGTGTATACTAAATTGTTTAAATATGCAAATATAAGGTTACATTTAGAAAAAAAAACATTTTATTTTGATGTTCTCGTAACTACCTTATCAATTTGTACTAATAAGATGAACGAATAGGTTAGGTATATACCTACATAAGGGAAATCCCTTTAATATTCAACCTTCAAATTTAAAGGATCACAAAATAGATTACCTTTTGAGAAGCTGAATTAATTGTGTAGGTATTGGATTTACGTAAACAAGTTTGTTGTTTTTTTTTAAAAGATTCCTTTTCCAAAATATTATTTGTTGCTTTACTTTTACTTATGTTACATACATATTCGCCCTTATTCCGGTTAATTTAAGCACACAATTGATGGCGAACAAATTTAATAAACATTTTTTTTTTGAGGCAACTTTAAGTTAATGAAAATTTTCGTTTACCTCGTTTTGCACAATACATTATCATTTTTTTTTACATAAGAAGGCATATGACATATTCAAATCAATAAAAAAAAAAATTAATGATCTTCAAAATTTCTCCCTCTATATATCCTCACTTGTTTAGGTCCTTTTTTTCTCAATAAATTTATAATCCTGAAAATTTCACCATCAACACTCAACATAGAATTTAATAACCATGTAAATCCTTCCACCCATCCCTATTCATCCTTATACACATTTAATAACTTCACTCCCAAGGGGAATTATCTTACTTC
>JANSTT010006325.1:0-28270 GCA_026745375.1 Platyura marginata
CCTCATCGTCTAATGGCGGCAATATTAAATTTGTTACATTAATCTCGGTGTCCGAATTTTCATTTAGGCCTGATTTTTCACCCACATCGATTGGAGATTCCTTTGATGTTGTACAATCCAGAGGTTCATCTGCCATTTTACTATCGTTCGCCACTTTATTCTTTAAATCTAATTTTGCTTGAGCAGCTCGAATAAATTCTGTGATTGGCATTGGTATCGGTATTGGAATTGGAATTGGTAGTACAACTGGATACGGTACTAAAATTGTAATCGGTGGTGGTGCACAACCAAAAAAATTATGTTGTTCCGATTGTGGTATGGTCGATGATGGTGTTGGTGGTGATGGAGCATTTGTCGCTTGTGTTGTTGGCGGCGGTACAATAGAGGCAGGCGTCGCTGGTTGCTGTACCGGTGAATTTGTATTACTAAGTTGCACAAATCTGTGATGTCCCTGCGCTAGAGGATGACGCAAAGGAAATAAATTTGGCGGTGGTGGTAGAAAATGATTTTGTTGATTAGGTTGTCTCTTTGTTGATGGTGTTAATTCATTTGCCGTAGATGTATTGTTGGTATTATTTATGCTTAAGTCTTGAATACTGGTCATTGTAGACGATTTATTTGTTGTTGTCACAATGTTGTTACTATCACTATTGCCACTGCTATGATTGTGTATGTTGTCATTGTTGTTATTATTATTGTTGCTATTATTATTATTATTATTATTAATAATTTTACGATTACTTATATTTGTTGACAAACTACACAGTTTTAGTGATCGGCGTTTTCGTGTTGATTTCGTCCATTTTCTATGAGTATGATGAGAATTGACTAGCGATGATTTAGCCATCAGCTTTGATGATGGAGCAACGCTTATTAGAGGTTTGTACGGCAGATTAGATGTTGAAAGAGTTGTAACAACTAAATTTTGTGGTATTGTCGGTGAGATCGATTTCGAACGATCCGAATTTGGTGATGATGATCGACTTCGACAATTTTTTAACCATAATTCAGGTGTTATAAGTCCAGCTATAAAATAAAAAACAAAAATCCTAAATCTTATTAATCTCAAATTCTCAATAAATAAAATTGTATACCATCATTTTCTGATCCTTTTCCCTTTAAATGTGGATTCATATCAAGATGAGCTTGAGTTTCTTTGCAAAATATTTGCATTTTGTATTGATTTAAACATTTGTCCGAGCAAAATTGTAATTGTGATGCACCATCTTGAAAATCAACATAGCTAACGGCATGTCGAATATGTTTGCACCAATCACATGTCTTAGCACGTTTAAATGAGGCCCGGCGACTTTGTGCAAAACACGATTCCGTACAATATCTTGGTCCTTCGGCGGTAGCAAGGAATTCCGGCGATCCCAGCGATACAGGCCGTCTGCACCATCCACAATCAATATCTGTAATTATTAATAATGATAAAAACTCTTTAAAAACAAACAAAACATTTCAAAATCAATAAGTCACTTGATGGTGAGGATTTTCGATATTTAAGGTACAAAAGTTAAAAGTTTTTGCTGTTCATGTGTATAGAATTTACTGGGGGGTGTATCATTTTCACTCTATATTTTAGGTAAAAAGTTTTTAAAAGCAAAACGAAACAAGACCTGATGCATGGTCTAACATTTCAAACAGATGAAGCCTTTAAGAAACGAAAAGTTTCTCAGCAAATTCAATAGATGAGTTTCCTTTCTGGTATAGAGAATTAAAATGAATAAAAAGTTTTACTTGAAACTTACTCTATTGATTGTTGTTTTAACTGTCCTCTTGGCTATATTTTTTACTATCCATTATTAGATTATGAACCGTAATCTCTTTGCGCCCGGTTATAATGCTCCATTTCCATTTTTTTTTAATAAAAATTTATTTTATTCAGATGAGCTTAGGCAATTTCAAATCAAGCTAAGCTGAAATCTTAACTATACCGTAGATTGATTTGAATAAAAAATCATTTAGTAAAATTAAAGTAATGCGTAATTTAATTTGAATTAAAGGTATTCCCCTGTAAAAGTATCAAATGTGCATGACAGGTGTGTTAGATTAGATGTTATTGTTCCCATGTATAAAGGCGATACTCAATTTGACCAACCTACTCACTCTCTCATAAATGTATAGGAAATATTATTTGGACGTTTACATGTCTTCAACAGTATCAATCTAATTAACGCAGCTAAAATTGATTTCGACTATGTGACATATGATCTACTTAATCCAAAAATAATCCTCCAAATTAACAACAATCTTATTGAATACATAAAAGAAAGTAAATTTTTTTCTATCTAGTACCTAACCTACCCGTATCTAAAAGGTCAAAGAAACATTTTTAAAATATATAGTTACAGAAAATCCAGAACAGTCGAGAGGGAAAGGTTGTAAAGATAAATTCCCTATTAACTTAACGTGGTCAATGGACAGATGTTATTCAAAGTATTTGATATGACAAATTTGATAAAATCACTGAAATTTTAATCAAGATTTGCATGTTCTGCTCTAAAATTCGTCTAAGTATTACATTTGTGAAGTAGCCTGGCTACGGATTCCCAGTTTTGAAGGAAAAACTCAAGCTTAACTAGTGTCAAAAATATTTAAAATAAATATTCAAAGTATTTCAACCATGAACACTTACACTCGATCAGAGTGGAACAGACTCAGCTTTTTGATGTAGTGAATGATCATATCATTCAAAATTATTGATTTGTGGTCTAGAATAACACTTCAGAGACAATCCACTCTCTGTAAAGAACAATACGCTGAAGTTCAGGCAGATTTCAAAATTTCATATCTCCGATATGGGTGAAACAGTTTTTTGGAAATTTTTGATTTTACCGAATTATTCATATCATACTTTACCATTTATTCTATTTATAAATATAATTTACTTGTACAAAGGATACAAATATCCAATAATTGTTTATAGATCTTTTTCTCATTATACGTTATGCGAGTATTTTAAATATCCAATTGCATCATCAACGAAATATTATTTCGAAAATAATTAATTTTTTTTATATACATATAGCTGTAGAGTAGATATAAAAGCGCAGCCATTTCTGCAAACGATTCCCGCTGTGATTTAACTATAGGTACTATTTCAACCGATTGATGTTCATTATTATTGTTGTTCATTTGGAAATGCTTCGCGCGCATTATAATAATGGACTTAAATCCAATTAATGTCAAAATAATGAACGAAAACTGATTAAAATATACCAACGATTTGAAATACGATACATACCTTGTTTGTCGATAATATGCTTTAATACGGGACTTTTAGAGTTTTCCGGTGAACTATTTCGTTCTGGTGTTAAACTTGTAGCACGTGCACCAGTATTCGTACGATTTGTTAATGTTACATTTGTACTATGTTTGTCGGTGGCATGAAGCTGTAAATGTTTCCCGGTTAATTCGGAACGATCAACGTTTCCGTAACCATACCAGCCAAGTAGTTCGTTCATAGCCGTTTCGGCAAAGTCCTAAAATAGTAAAAAAATAATCGTTATTACAAAATATCCAACCAACCATTGTAAAATTATCATCATCAATATCAATAAAAATGTCAGGGGTCTCTGCATAACTAGAGGGATAAATAATGAAATCTTCGTCACACATAAATTTAATTCTAGGTGGCTACTAAAATGCCTATAGGTACATATCAGTTACGCATTCTGCTAACATGTACCAGAAGGAAAGCTGCCGATACAAATATTCAAAATCTTAAATGTATTATCAATTAATATGCTCCTGAATAAGCCTCATTCATATTAAATATCTTTAGATAAACAAATCTGTGGATAAAGCATGTATGTATGGAATGCATTCTGAAATTGCATCTAATCTGGGTTCAATTTTCACTAAATTATGTCGAACGTAAGAGGCAAAATATAAGTGCTTTCTTCTAAATTTCTTACACATGGCAGTAAAAGATTGTTTATGTTCATTAAGGATACGTTCCTAGACGACAAAGCGTTCATCATTGATAGCGTGTTTCACTGTTTCACTGCTAATAAACATGATAAACGAGAGCAAACACACTAAACAAACATAGATTTAGGGGAAGTACTGTGTTTTTTTAGGCTTCGAGCAGACCGTATCATATCGAATCAACGCTAAATGAGGTCTTACTGTATTTAGGTACGAAAAAATTGGTTGTTCAAAATATTCCCAAAAAACAAAAAGGAATATTTTCGATTTAATTTCTTTTTGCTCCTCTATTTGAATCAATATTTTGCTGAACATAAAAATGTGTTCTCTCTCGTTTCAAATAACACAACTTTTTAATTTATTTATATCTTCAACATTTTGTATATGAAATCCATTTAAACATCACACCGCGTGCTGTTTTTATTGAAATTTAATAGCATGTTGCTCTGAATGTACGAGAACATTTATAATACATACTGAAATAGAAAACCTGACGTCACTATTTGTTTTTTTTTTTGGTAGTTAGGTATGTTCTGTATAGAATAATCAAATTTCTAAATAAGTATCATGTAACTGACAGAATTCTTTGATAAAGAATATTTGGTGTAAATGAAAATATATCAATTTTCGTATATCAATTTTAATTAAAATGTAAATTCGACTATAGAAAAGGCGCCTATTGAAATTATACTGTATGATGTATGTACATATATATGTATACTTACGTAAGTATATTTTAATGATCCTAAATACGTTTCGAAAAAATCTTAAAGGAAACTCAATGTTTGAAACTTGTCTAAACAATTGATCGATGTTCGTATAATGAATTTATTTTAAATCTATGAATGACACTATCGAGCTATATATACTAGGGATTGTAAGATGAACGATGTCTCTGGGTGAGGATGGTAAAGAAGCTCAAAATAAGTCAAAAAACACATATGACAATTTGAATTTTAATATAGCAGGTTTATCGAGTTATAGTTCTTCAAAGATTTTTCGTGGTATCAAAAAAATAAAATTTTCGTCCTATTTTCATCTCTCCAACCGATTTTCGATTATTTCATAACAAAAAAAAATAGTTCTTCAAATCTGTCCTATACGTATACAGTACTATGATATATAGTACAATATAAGTTTTCATATACATATTTATCATTTAGGATAAAGCTAATAGGACAAGTAGTGATTCCTATAAGAAAATCGGCCTAAACCAACAATGTAGGGAAAGTGTAATTTTTCTATCCTTAAACCTTGTTTGTCCTAAAAGTTTTTTTCGATTAATTATAAGCCAAAACCGACTAACATTATCTAACATATTTTTTGTTTTTTTTTTTTAATATTGATAAACATAGAATGCAATTCAATCATCCCTGTTCGTATTTCGCTTGAAAGGGTGTTTCAGTTATACGATCTCAGTTTTCACATGTAATTCTATATTGACTCTTTTAAATATGTACGTACACAGAGTGACTATACATAGGTACCTATATACTTTATAATAGTATGTATATAAGATAGTATATTTATATAGATAGTACAGAACAGAGTACAGACAGCAAGCCAAGAAATTAAAGATCTGTTACGTTGTAATATAATACATTTTGTAACTCAACCCCTTAATGTTCTTGTTTAACTTAAAACTAAAAGACTCTCTGGTGATGATAAGAAAGATTAAACATCAACAAAATAATACTATGCTAGACAGTATTTATGTATATTGTATATGGATAAATTTCTGGAATTAAATACATAGTGCCAAGCAAGCTATTTTTCGGGATCAACTTCTCTTGGATATCCTTTTACACATTTTTTTAGGTACCCAGATATCAGCAGAGTTTTGAAAGATTAGATGTTTTTCTTCCTTAAATTAAAAATTGTTTGCAGCCAATTATTTAGAAAACGTCAGAAAACGTTTTCGTCGCAGTTATTCTGAGTTACTGTGATTAATATCTGCCGTACAATGAATGCAGAATGTAATTTAAGTCATTTATGTTATGATATGATTGAAAAGAGATTTTGTCTAACAATAATTTTGTTAACTAATAATAAGCAGCATAATGGTGAGTTAACCGTAAAATTCAATAACAATGTAACTCGAATTAAATATTATTGGTGTTTTAGGGGATAAAATGTTGATAGTGAAAATCAAAAGTGGACAATTATACCAATCGTCTGGAATTATTTCTTATGTTCGTTCTATTTGTTGTTGTTTTTAAGTAAAGTACCTACAACACATTAGCATTAGATGTAAAAATATTTAAAAACCAAAAAAAAAACACATTTTTATTAAGTATGCTCAAGTACCTCTAAACTATTTCCAGTAATATACATGGGGATATCATTTGCATTTTAATCTGCGATAGGTGTTTTAATGTTTCCTACATGTTTGTACTGTATAAATATAGAAAAATAATTAATGTATGTATGTAGGTATAGTATAATTATAATTAGTGTAATGCAATATGCATTATATCATTTGAAATATGATATTGTTGGAAATATAGTTGATGAATTAAATATGCATGGAACATGTTTGTAATGTTCATTAATTTTAATTAATTTCATTCTATAGTTAAACATATGCATGTAGAGATTGTATTACGACAATAAGAATTAAGAGGTCTTTTTCTCTCTTTGAGTGAAAGAAAATTGAAGCATTTCTCAAATTTTCTTTTCATTTACATTCTATTGGGATGTGAAATTGTTAATTTAATATGAATGAACCGTTATTTATAGAGAAAAATGAATAAGGACAATGTCATAGATAATTAAAAAAAATTGTATTTTCAAAAAATTCTAAATCCAACCGTTAAAGTGCTACAATCGATTTTATATATGTACAATGTACATATATGTATATGGGTCGGCAAACATGTCAACGAATTATTTGTTTTATCGATGGACCAGGGCACATTTTAAGATTGTACTTATTAACTGTTTTTATATTTTGACCATATTTTCAGTAGTCATATCATAATCAAACATATTTACCTTTTTTATAAAATAGGTCTAAGGTATAAAATTTTCCACTAAACTTCCAATAATAATTAATTTTTTTTACTACATGTTTACAACGTAAAAAGCTCGTTTTTAGTTTTATTAAGAGACTGTAAAAAGGAGTCATCTTACATTTGTTATTACACAACTTATATGTACAGCAATCTTAAATTCTATGAAGAGATTTCTGTTTTTTTTTTTTGTAATCCTCCACTGACTAATTAGTTTTTCTCTTATGTATTTTTCTTCTTATTAATTACTGCTGCAAAACATAATCTTGGTAAAGAATTTAGCTTTTATGTACCGTACATACATACATATACATAAAGAATTTTTTCTCAAACCAAAAAATATATATAACTAAAATACCATTTTGCTGCTGATTCATCTGTTGTTTATTTTATTTATACGCTAATGTCTCATATAACATGCTATTCAATTTCAAGTATCAGTTTTCAACAACTCATTATTTTAACAAATAGTCCGTTGAAGCTCTCTCCGTTATACATATATAAAACATAAATACAAGAATATTTCACATTGGGAGTTAAGTTTGCTTGGAAAATTTTTCTCTATGGAAAACTCTTTTATATACTCACCTGCCACTTACATATGTAGGTAGTTCCTTTTTTTTTAATAATTATATTCGAGAATTTATCAAGTTACTTATCTATTAATGCCCAATGATAAAATGCCCTACGTAGTACGCTTGAGAGACAGAGACAAATTGATAGCTACTTAGATAAAGTGCTGAACTGTTCATAAAATGTGGGAAAATTGTATAAAAATATGGTTTGACCGCGGATAGAGATTTCGACAATTTTGTTTTGCAATGAATATTAAGGAGCACCAAAAATGTTTCGATTAGGTTCGATTTCATGCGGGGTAGGTTTAAAAATGCATTTTACACTCCAAAAAGGAAAAGTTAAATTGATGATTAAGTAATTATGATTTTAATCACAATTCTCAAACATTTAAATAAATCTGCACTAATTGGGAGAGATTCCAATTTAGACCATCTACCTACACAACACATATCTCTTATAACTTATATGAACTATTAGACAACAGTATGTATCTATTATTAAATTTAATATCGCATTGTATAGAACTAAATAAAATAATAAAATAAATTAACATAAAAAAATTCGAAAGTTTAAAATAAAACGAAAATCAATAAATTTCATTTATTTATGAACACTGACTGTACTTGATATGCAAAAACAAAACCAAAAAAACTGGAAATTTGATATCACAAACTTTAACACCAAAAAATATCTGAAAAGAGTCAAAATTTATTTTATAATAATGCAACAGCTAAATATTTTTCACAGGAGGTGTATAGGAGGTGCATTGCATATCATGATGATGCAAATCAAAGACTTGATATGTCTGATGTACGATGAATTTATGTCCCCATAATGTATCAATAACAAGCAACGTGTAATAATGCAAAATGATATACAATTACATAGAATATTGGTGGAAGGGTATTTATACAAAGGAGTACGAGCGTACGTACCGTACAGTCCATAAAAATGTGTAAAATGAGATCGTTGAATCCTTTAATGTTCACTAATTTTAGAATTTTTGATAACGAGACGTGTCGGTTTTTTAATAAAAAAAAACAAACAACGAAGGGTTAATAAAAGTTCAGAATTTATTCTCTTCATCATCATAAGATGAGATTGATAATGAACAAAAATAAAATCAATATAAAACGTGATCCGCTTTTAGAACTAACCATTGGCGATAATTATACTAAATAATCGTTTTTTATTATTGAAATCTAATCAGGCGGCTTACGGAAAACATTTTCAATATACAAATATTTGCCTCATATCTATACGGTTTTACTTGTTAGATAGAAAAAAAAATAGTAAGGAAAAAATAATTGTCCTTATCTATTTTTTTCCATGCAACAAATTTATATGTATGTATTGAGTAAATTGAATGCAAACCCTCGAAATTACATAAAATTGACTGCAGCGCCATAACGATAGGTCGTGCAACTTTTTGGTCTATTAATGAAATCTTCATTTTTTTATTATCTATAATTATTGTCATATTTTTTCTACATTCTGTACATATTTCGAGTAAATGAATGATTTATATCAAATTTATGTACACCCATCCTTTCCTATACCGTGCCCAATTTACTTCAAAAACAATAGAAATTTTACTCTGAGTACCTACTGTACAAATTTCACCTCTCTAGCTTTAACCATTTGCCTAAAATCTTTATCACGGACCGACGAAATTTTTTTTTCTACGATGAATATTAAGGGGCATTACAAACTCTGTACCAAAAATTATAATACCCTTTGATTAACAAAGATAATCAATAAGAATTCCTCTGTGTCTTATGCTCTATGTACTTTCTTGTAACAAAAACTGGTCGCACTTAAAAAGCATAAAGTGACTATAGGTACCAATATTATAAAGAATGTATAGAAAAGGAAGACTTTTCTTATTGTAAGCTTTATTTTTGCTTATTTCCTGTTACACAAATAATACACCAAGTGTGGATATATGAATTTATACATATATTGTAGATATATGTGTATATATGATTTTGATCCACTCCCCCCGGGAGAATTCGCAACCATGCCAAAAAATTAAGCATACCTGAAAATATGTATTGAATATCATAAGGAAAAATTCACATATCTGAGGCAAGGGAAATTTTTTTTTTTTTAAATTAAAATAATAACAAACAAACCGTGTTCACATTGCAATGTACAGTAATTTGATATATCGCGGCTGATCGCATGATATATTGCTGATCGCCCTATCTTTTATCGCTAAAGCGCTCACCCAATCCTATGGATATCGTATGTCTGGCGCGAAATAGACGTTTGTTCGAAAATATTATGTTACACTCAGACCGGGATATTATTGAAAAAAAAAAACAGAAATAAAATATTTTTTTCTGCTTTTTTGCTAATGATGTTTATTACACGTATTTTGTTACTTAAAATTAATTTACATACACGATGGAATAGAATAGGTGGGTATATTTATACCTACCTTGAAAATCATATTTTTATGCAGAATATTTATGTGGAAGTGCCAATGGATTTTTTAGACGGCATTATTTATATGAACACATAAACTTTTTTTTATCATTTCTATACCCTATAGGTGCACTATCTTAGTAACAGTGACGAAGCGTCTACCGAAAGCTACATCTATGTATGTATCAATATTCAGGAACGTAGAAGATAGGATATTCAACTCGTTTTCTGTTTCTAGGTGAACTACAAACCAGTAAAAAAAGTACAGTCAGTTTAACTGACTATGTAGGAAAATCCTTATATAAATATATAAAACACTTAGAAAAATTTATGAAATAAATATGTAGAAATAAATATTGAGTAAATTGAAAACAAAATATAAAAAATTAATTATAGCTCCATAAATCCTTAATTTATATTTAACAACTGACTGTGTATCCTTTCTCTAATATAAGTATTGTTGCAATTACAGTTTTGAATAATTGAATTTATTCCGGCATCTTCTAGCCTAGCATAAAAAGGTCGCATTGTACCAGCATTTATAGATATACCTACATAATATTTAAATTACATAATTTTAGGTTCTAATTTATGTATTCGAATATTACAGGAAATAATTGAAATTTAATTACATACAAACAAAATAGATTTGATGCTATATTATCTTGAACACAATCAATTTTTTTAAAAATTTATCAAAATGAGAAATGGGGAGAAAAACAGGTAAGAATTGTTTAAGTAGGTACTTACATTAATTTCCTCTGATATTACTTCCTTTTTGACTTTAACAAGTAATGGAGATGCCTTAGTGCTCATTTTGTTTGTCTCTATTGTTGATTTGTTTAATTCATTCAAAATGTCCATTCAAAAGAAAGAAGAAAAAAATATTTTTTTTTTAATTCAACTACGTTTCAAGTAACCAAAATATTTATATCACTCGTGGATGTATATTGAAAAACTGTTATTTATAGCATCGTTAAATTAGTATCACAAGTTCAAAGAAAAATCCACAGTTATAAATAGTATCTCTCTGTACACGGAGTAACTAAATATGTTAGTATGTACACTGTACAGATATGAACTGCACTCAATAATCCTGAGAAAATTTATAGGTATGCGCTCATTTAAACAACATCATCATCGTCGTCGTCATCATCATCAGATTTAGTCTTTTGCACTTACAGAAAATCCTGCTTGTTATTTATTACACGAAAATAAACATATTTGAAATGTAAAACAATTTTAAAATTTCGGTTGCATCCATACGGTATCTCTCCCTTCTTCTACTTTCATTTGGCAGTCAGGTACACAACGTCGAAAAAAAAACTCATACGAATTCTAGCAGTTTGTTGGCTCCGTTCCAAGAAAAGCGCGAATATTTTCAACTTTTCAACAAATCACTACAGAAAATCATCTGATTTTGAAACTTATTTCAAAATACTATTAGACACGAAATTTTGTTAATTTTTTTTTTTTTTTGTGTTAAATATATATTTTCACATCATAACTATTTTTTTCTTCTTAATTATAGTAATCTGATAGAACACACTATCCACAGACTGTTTTTATTTTACGTACTTATCTATGTGTACAGAGAGCACAGCGCACAGTGGTTAGTCCCGAAAAAATATTCTAATATTAAAACGCGGTTGATATCAAATATCAAAAAAAAAGAAAAAGAAAGAATTAGTTAAGCCAATCAGAGAACACACGATTCGGAACGTATATATTAAGTCCATCGAAATCAGTACCATCCATAAGACTGACTGTATTGAATACGAACCAACCGTACATTTACCCATGATTCGAAAAATCTTAAACAGAGATCTCTCATGGCTCGTGGTATTGTCGTGTTTGTGTTTATTTTTGAATTTCGTGTATTATATATACGTACACAAAATATATGTACAAATATATATATATATATATATTTTTTGTTGTTGCATATGCGCCATAACTTTATATCACGTGGGTTTGTTTTTCCTGCCTGGAAAATTCAAAAGATAATGTTTGCTTTTCATATCGTGTAGTTAGTTTAGCTTTGGAATTGGAATTCCGTCATTCAGTCATCATCGTATTTTATCTGAATGATGAGATTGTTTTCTCTATAATATTGATATCTCCTCTCTATTTTATCCATAATTGTATATTGTCTGATTTACATTTGAGTGTATTTGAAAGAGGTGGGTGTCGTATCAGCGTTTAAATGAGGCAAACAAATTTTACCTTAAATTAAGAATGAAATGTTTAAATACTTTGAGCCAGGTACAATTTTCTCGTCTTTAATTTAAGTTTTGTCGAAAGTTTAAATTCCAAATATTAATATGAAATTGGTATATTTTCGGGAACCATGTGTCGGAATGAATAGGATATTAAAATTACGTAATTAGGCAAAATAGGCTTCCTTGACGCTTGTATAAGTATTGAATTTATCGAAAAGGAGAGAAGTTCTTATATATCTACATATGTAAGCAGGTGGAAGTAAAAATGCTCTTTGTCGAAATCGGGATTAAAATATAATGTTCTAAAAGCAGTATTTTTCCAAATTTGACTATTCGGCTCAAATAATCATAACGATAAGAGATAATAAAACAATAACGTGGATTCAGGCATATTCTAAATGACGCCTTGTATTCAGTTCTAACTTTTGTATTCAGTTCTATACGCCGTTCTTCCCTGACTACTTTGAGATCTTCGACTTTAAGGGGTCACTATGACGATACAATGCAGTCTAAACATTCAATTTTGAGTTTGAGTCTTCATTTGGAAAATTTATTATTATCCGTTTAAGAGGATAATGGTAAAAATCTACTATAATTATTCATTGTCCCCGTTTTGAGTAGCTTTTCAACGAAGGGGCCAAAATTCAGTTCATTTGTTACTCATATAAACAAAATTACTTATACTTATACTCACCAACCATTCTTCCAACTTTGTTTATCCTCCTGGATCAGATCACTTTAATCTTTAACGCGAATTTAAAACATAAAAATGTCAATAAAACATTCGGAGAATTGAAAAAAACGTCTTTTTGCGTTGTAACATTGGCAGACATTTTTTTCAAGTCGAAATATAGTCCGAAATTCAAATCAGCTGTTTAATGTGGAAGATGAAGAGAGAGAGTGAGGAAAAGAGACAAAATAGCAAAATGTCAAATAAGCGGTAGGTGTAGATAGCAACTAGTAAACAAAAAACAATTAATATTAAAATCATGGATATTATTACATTTCTTGTTGTCGCTTGTATTATTTACTGTGTCTTATGGTTTTTCGATTCATTCTTTAAGGTATGAATAATTTCAAACATGGTGCATTTCAATCGTGCAATAATCCGTTTCCTTTCTTTGCCCAACAGAGTTGTATGCACTATCCATACGAAGCATTTTTACGTGGAACAGGACTAACCATTAGATTTTTCCGTCTTCAATGGTACACAACTGCCTTAAACCGTACAATCATAAAATGGGCACACAACTATCCCAAATTATTTTCATTTTCATTTGATGTTGGTGTTTGCGTTGCGATTATTCTACTTCCACTTGCCTTTACATTGCATTTTGCGACTATGTTTTTTGCCACAAACCCGGCCGAAGAGGAAAAAATCGATGTTGGTTTTGCGATTATGTTGCCCGGAGTAAATCTGCCACTTAACGAAATTTGGTATTATATCGGTGCTTTAGGATTGTGCAGTTTTGTACATGAAATGGGACATGCACTTGCCGCCGTTCTAGAGGATGTTCCAATAACAGGTTTTGGTTTTTATATAATATTCGTTTTTCCTCTGGCGTACACAGAACTGTCACCAGATCAACTGAACTCGTTAAGGGTGTGGAAAAAACTACGAGTTTTATGTGCGGGAATTTGGCACAACATTGCTCTGTCACTGATTGCCTATTTTATATTTTCTTTATTGTCCATTCTATTTATGCCAATTTATACTACAAATACGGCCGTAGTTATCACACAAATTAATCACGACTCACCACTGCTTGGTCATAAGGGATTACATGTTGGTGATGTCATTACAAAAATTAACAATTGCGAAGTAAAGAAATTGGATTCTTGGTACGGATGCTTGCTGGAAACAATTAAACAACATCCAGCCTATTGCATAACAGCCGATTTTGTTCGGAACAATGATGAATCAGTTCCAGTTTATCATTCTAACGAAGGTCTTACCGAATGCTGTGATACCACAAACACTGGAAATTTATGTTTTGAGTATATGTCCGAATCTTTTTATGGAGTTCTAGAGTTGCAGCAATTTATGTGCCTGAATGTTCGAAATGTTGTCGAACATTTTAGCGGTTACTGTCAAAAGAAATACGTATGCAGTGAAAGTTTCTGCATCAAACCGCTTATTAATAATGCAACGACTGTAATTCAAATAAACAGATTTGCTCAACCAGACGTTATGTATATAGGACATCCGGCCGATATTAGTCGAACCATCAAAATATCAGAATATATACCAAAAACTAGTTTCTTAAGTGCTGCAATACCAGATGCCGTTGCTCTATTTCTCAAATACATTGTGGTCTTCTCATTTGGATTAGCTGTTGTCAATATTATTCCGTGTTTTGCATTCGATGGTCAACTCATTACTAGTTCCATAACAAATCATTGTCTGACACCATTCATTCCAGAAAAGAATAAACGTGAAATTGTAGCGTTTGTCATTACCTGCATCGGAAGTATTTTATTTGTATTTGCCATAGTAAAGGTCACTTGGACATCTGTCGTAAGTGTATAGCATAATTAATTAATTACTAAGACATACCTTTTTGTACATATTTATTGTATATTTTAGTCAAAAAAAAATAAAATTTCTTTTAAATTGTATTTCCACTTAGTTCTAAACTTTGTCGAAGCTCTTTCAACGAACGTTGTCCATGATTGAGCAGCATTTTAATCGTTAATTCTTCTGTGTGATTTTTATTATTGCGAAAATCTGATCGAGCCCATTCTTTGAGATCTCTTCTGCTGGCCTCATCGGGCACTTTGCGAATTGTACGAAAAATGTCTCTGTACAATTTAAGCACTTGTTGTCGGAGCAAAAACTAATAAATTGCTGTTAATGGAATTTTTAAATACATCTGCAACGTGTAACGTACCTGTTTAAGTGTTAATTTATTAAATTTGTTCATTTTGTTCATAATCGATTTAAAATTGAATTAATTTGGATTGATTTTTTGGTTATGTTAGTTTGTTTTGATTTAGATGACAGATCAGAGAGTGCGTTTAATATTTAAATTTATCGACAAAATAAACTATCGAACGCATCTTTTTCATTTATTACGGATGCTGTTGGATATATCGTTTCAATTGTTAATCTTAAAATACGTATTTATTATAGACCTCTTGCTCTTAAGAACTTAAGAACAAATAGACGTAAGCTTATAGTTTTTAGAATTAGCCATAGTCATAGTATTAACATGATGTGAATTGTCAAACTTCTTTTTATTTTAGTAGAAAACACTTAATGTAAAAAAACAATATGAAAAATACGATTTTTCGTGTAGAATGTTCAAATTTTCCTTCCCGGCAGAAACCGAGAAGACCGCACAAGAAGGGGTATTTTGCATTTCGATGCCGAAAATAAATTTAGCCTGAATGAAAAAATACCGAAACCTACCATATATATATGTACAGTACATATCTGGAAAAAGGAAGATTATACCTTTATTTTGAACCAAGTTTTATGGTTCTAGAATAAACTCTCGATTTTTAAAATACGTTTTTGCCGCATGAAAACTCTTTCAAAAAAAATTAAATATGAACTTCTGTATACATTTAGAAAAAGACATATAGATCGAAATGATTAGTATGTTAGAGCGAGAAAAACGTTTATGGTTGATTTTACTTTTGTCAAAATAAAATAAATAATTAATTTTCTGAAGTTATTTTTATTTATTTCGGAAGGATTTTTACAAACAAAACAGTCTTTAATTTATCAAATCTGTAGATAGAATCAAAGAATCAAAAATACTGTTAAATAACGAAAAACAAATCAATGAAGAAACTTGTTGGTTAAAAATATTATGTCAACATATCGACGACTCTCACGTTCTTCACGCGTTAGTCAACCGGCAAATATGCCTTTTTACGTATCGCAGAACTCAGAACGAGAAGCCACGAATAATGAGGAGCAGACCACCTATCCACCACCACCAAAACACATTCCATTCCCAGATGTGCCAAATCATTCTGAATTTATAAATGAATTTCTAATGTTTGCCTACACTTTGCTGGCGGCCGCAATGCAATTTTTACATTTGTACCGAACAGTTTGGTGGCTACCGGAATCTTACACAAATCAAACGGTGGTATATTAGATATTTTTGGAAATGTTAGTCCTTAGATTTCTTAGATTTTATTTCTAGAATTTTTATTTGATTGATCCATATTTGGCCGTATTTATTTCGGTATTGCTTGGTCGTCGATTTGTTTATTGTATAATTATAAAAATTATAGACTTAATTTGTCCACAAGCTTATTATCAGTCCACAAAAAATTTCTTAAGGTAATGTATAGTCTTTTGAGAGAAGTTTGTAAAGAGATTATAAAACATACATTCCAGATTTTTTTACTGCAACATCATAATAATGATTTTGGGCGTATGCGTTCTGAAGATCTACCATAAACAAAGCTATGTTGTTATATATTTGTGCTATCCAATAATTGTCTACATTATAACGTTTGGCTTTGAAATTGAACCATTTCTACGTACAACATTTGAATGTGACACACCATATCTCAATGGAGCACCACTGCATTGTTGCTCCACAAATCCAACAGCAATTCGTACCGAAATCGATTCACTTAAAATTGACTACAACAATCGTTTCAAACAAGTCCTATTTACATCCGTTCTGAATGCTTACTATGCAGGATTCATTCCGTGTTGTTTTGCTCAAAGTTATGTTTTCTATGACATTTACTGGGCAACGCAGCATTTGGGATTTTTAGTTTTGGGCGGATTAACCATGTGCACAATGTTCTGTTTTCCGGCTAACTATTGTGATGTACTGCATCGAGCCTCACTTCATTTGGGCCAATGGATTCGTGTGGAAAACCGGGCTCATGCACCTCCCGCATTAATGTGGTCAAAAATTGTGGTTTGGCCATCTGGATCATATGTAAAACATGGCGGCGAAACATTTAAAGCTATCGGTCAGGTGACGACGGCTATTCCATCGAATGGAGTTCATTACAGATTTTATGTTCGTATTTTTTCCGTTCAAGTTATGCGAAAAACTAATTTTCCATTTTCTATTTTCCAGTTATTTTTTCAAAATCCTGCCTATTTATATTTCATTTTGTCGGTGGTGCAAATAGCTTTGGTCATCATACAGTTATTTGCGTTATTTTTTGCTGTTGAATGGCACAATACGGTGTCGTTGAGTTTTCTCCTATTGGCCAACTATCATACGCTTTTTAAGATTGTACGTGAGTATCTGGTCACACAAAAGATATACAGTGCTGAGGCAGCCATTTATGAAAAGATTCTTAGCGGATCGTCATGAAATTGATCATTTCATTTATTAAGAAGAAATCCATTCTATTTTTGAATATTTATTTGGATAATATTTATCTGGTTAATTTTATGTTTTGAATTTTAAGTATCTAGGTGCAAATGATAGTATGAATAAATTGGGAGATTTAATGTCAAATCCATCTAAATATTTGCAATAGAAGTGTCCAAAACTGGTCAATTATAGTCATTAAGTTTTTCAAACTGTGAATTTCTTTTATATTTATTTTCAAACAAATATTTCCTTTTATGGCTAAACAAAATTATACTTTCCACCTATAATATTTTAGGAAAAAATCTAGTTGATCGTTGATCTGTTCAGTAGCCTTTATGTCCCCTGAAACGTGTCCTGTTATCCAACTAGAACAATACAAAACTATTTATTAACAATTCGATTGGACCACTAACAATTGAGTGTAGGACAAAGATGAAATTGTTTGATCTTAATCTCTATACCTAATAGTTTATAGAACTGAAAAAATCTACTTAGACATGAGATAGGTACTTGAATTGTGCTACTTACCAGTGACCGTTTGCATTCAAAAAATGTATTCCGCAGAATTTGACACTCTTGCGGAAGAGAACCGTCTAATCTCTTTAAGCATTCTCGGGGTGTTTTCTTTTCCTGCACAAAAGGATTTATTAGACAAAATAATTTTACACTGTTCTGCTAAAACCTAACTATTTTGCAGCAATCACTTTCGAGTAGACACATTTTAAGATCTGCTCGGACACCAGCGCAAGGAGAATTATCCTCTAAACGTTCACCATCATATTCGTAAGTGATCATTATCGTATTAAATATATATTGTATTTAAAAAAAAATTATTTTCTTTAATTTATTTGTATTTTCAGTCGGCGCTCTGAAAATTCTTTCGGTGTTTTAAAAACAAAAAAAGTTCTCAAAGGGCGCCCCTATGTTATGACAGTTTTAAAAAAATGTACTACGTTCAATACCAAAAATAAACGAGAAACTTCAACTTCAAAAGGTTTATTGCTAAAAAAATAATTTATATAGTGCTTATTCGGATACAATATAGGTAGCTGGTACATTTTAGCATTGACTCTATCTCTATATATAATGTATATGAGTTGTATTTACATATGTATGCTTTGTTTTTTAATATATATAACCTAAAAAATAAACAATTCTTTAAACCGCTGATAATATAAGAAGATTTAATTAGGAAAAAAAGTGTTTTTAAATAAGAAAAGTAAAAAAGAGGTGTTCGAAAGGTGAAATGGTCAACGTGATAAATTTATATAAAACAAAACTAAACTACAAATTGAGTAATATATTCTTTCGATCCATCTCATCAACCAAATGGAACTGTCCACAAGGATACGATACGGGTATAAAGATATATAATTGTGTAGCCCGGGATTTAGTACCACTAATTGTTAGAAATCAAAATGTAGCCACCTGGTATTCCTGTGGACCAACGGTTTATGATTCAGCACACATTGGCCATGCTAGCTGCTATGTGAAACAAGATATTTTGCAAAGAATTTTCAAAGATTATTTTCACATAAATCTAGTAACTGCAATGAATATTACCGATATCGATGATAAAATCATACTACGGAGTAATGAACGAAAAGAACACTGGAATCTGCTCGCTAAACAGTATGAAGTTGAATTTTGGGATGATCTAAAAAAACTTGGTGTTCTCGAACCAAATCTTAAGGTACGAGTATCCGATTATATACCAGAAATAATTACATTTATACAAACATTGATGAATTCGAAATTGGCCTATAAAGCCGATGATGGATCTGTTTATTTTGAATCATCTAAAATTGACAAATATGGTAAACTTAAGAATATATCGTTGGAATGTGATCCGCATGAATTTAAAAATTCCCCCCATGATTTTGCACTATGGAAAGCGGCCAAACCAAATGAACCATTCTGGATTGCACCATGGGGAAATGGTCGTCCTGGCTGGCACATTGAGTGTTCCACAATGGCAAGCATAGTATTTGGTTCGAAAATAGATTTTCACAGTGGCGGTCTTGATTTACGATTTCCACATCATGAAAATGAAGAGGCACAAAGTTGTGCATATCATGGTATCGATCAATGGGTTAACTACTGGATTCACATGGGAAAATTACACCTTCAAGATGATAACGAAAAAATGTCCAAATCACTCAAAAATACCGTAAGCATTACGGAATTATTGCAAAACTATACTGCCGATCAATTTCGAATGGCTTGCATACTATCGAACTATCAAAATAAAGTAACTTTTGGTTCTGAATCGATGGAAACGGCCATAGCAGTACTAAAAAAATTCCACACTTTTCAGTTGGATGCAATTACTTACGAGCAAGGGCTTAAGCCACGGTTGCCTTTTAGTGTTTCAGAGTTATGTACAAAAATATCGGAAACCAGTAATTCCATCGATGTAGCCTTAAAAGATAACTTAAATACATCAAAATGTATTGAACATTTATTGGATCTTGTAGTCTATACAAATAAAATAATCAATGGAAGTAATGTGGATTTACCGGGCAGTCAGCAGTCCTGTAATGTTGGTGCAATCAGAGCGGTTAGTAATTTTGTTACAAAGTATTTTGCAATATTTGGATTTGATACTAATGCTACCAATCGAATGTCCATCGACCAGAATAATGTAAGTATTGAACAGTTAATTGACGGTATTTTGAAAATCAGAACAAATATTAGAAATAATGCAATCAGTTCGAAAAGTAATGATTTGTTTATGTATTGTGATAGCATCCGAGATTTGTTGAAAGTTAATGGGATTGATGTTAAAGATCATGGTAAATTGTCTTCCTGGAGTTATGAAAGTAATACCAAATAAAATTAACAGACTCAAATTTTATTGTGATTTTTTTTTTTAATTTAACATTTTTACTTAAAGAACATATTAAGAATATATTCCAGTCCTTTGTTTTGAAAATAAATTTAATTTCCTAATTTCCTTTTCTCCGTTCATCCTTCTATTGTTGTTCTTATCATTGCCAAACAATGAATAGGTACAATTTATAACTCCACAGGGTACATGTTTTATCGTCGTACATTTTTAATTACACCAAGTTTAACAAATTACAAAATGGAAATAAAGCTGGATACTTAGTATTCAGTAGCATTGTTTTTGGTTGAAGTCGTGTTGTGATTTTTTTTTTAATTCAACTCAATTAAATCACCTATTTTGTCTGATAATTTCGGCGATGATTTAATTAGAAGATGAACAATCTTTTAAAGGATGTTCCGTTTAAGCGAAAAAATTATCAAGGCTTTAGTTTTAATGAATAAGAATATTGAAATAGGAGGGCACAATTTACTTCCTTCTTTTGCCAATTTTGGTTTTGATCGTCTTAAGTTACAGGTGTTAAAAGTTTCTTGCAGATGATACCAATTAACATTAATTAATATCTTCTCTTCTTAATTAATATATATATATATATAAAATAAAACAAATAACAATTCAGGAATATATTTTTTTCTTTAATTATAAACTCGCAGCAATATATCAGCTTAACAAAAATACATTCAAATAGAAATAAATTGAACAGAAAATTTAATACAAGTCCTTAAATTATCTATGTATTTTTGTATATATAATATACTTATATATGACATTTTTCTTTATTATGTCGTCTAAATAGTAAATATAAAATTTTCGTAAATAGACAAAATAAATTATTTAAATAATTTTCTATACATTGTGATGTATTTAAAATGTATTTATAATTGTACTTGTGTCAAGTAAAAATCAATAAATTCACATAAATATGTACATAATGTAGATAAATATTTATATTTATCACAGCACTTATTGTATTGTTGTGCAACTTTAAAGTTTTTAATTATTTTTTTTTGTTTGTATAATATGAGTAAAGTACATACATATATATATAATAATAATATTATTATTATGTGTTGTGTAAGGTCTAGAAGGGAGATTTAAAATTTTTATTAATTTTGTAGAAAAAAAGCATTTTAGCAGTTCTAAATTGAAATCTACCTAATGTAAATAAAAAAAAAATTCCGAAATCGATAAAGTGATTTTTATAGAATTTCACATGCATTTTCACACTTTTACTATCGAATGTCTGAAAACAGCTTAAATTCCGATCAAAAAATTAAACTTCATTTTGGAAAATTCAGAATAAATACTAATCGACGAAATAGACCCAGCCATGTTTGTATATATAGTTGGATTTGTACATTCTTCAGCTTTAGTTTCCAGTAGCTGACATTATGTTTTTAAATCTAATTTCTATTGAAATCTCCCACCCTGTTGTTGAACGGTTGCCCAAATATTTTTTTCCTGATAGATATTCGAAGCACCTAACTGGAAGAAAAAAGTTCTACGAACAATGGTCATGTAGTTTGGGACATATAATTTTTTTATAGAATTTTTATCGAAAATCTAAGGGATGTATGGAAAAATCTGAACAAAAAATTGTTTTTTCCCATACTTATTCCATAAAATGCATCTTAAAATTATTAATCTTAACGTTTTCTATAGATTTCCATCCATAAATGTTTGTAATCTTTTTCGTCGTAGTTGTCCTCTATCTCTTTAATTAAAACAACATTTTTTTTTTGAATCTTTGAAAAAAATAAAAATGAATTCTTGTAGGTAAATCTGAGCTTTAAGTTTTGTGGTAATTAATTGTATATATGTAATGATGTATGAACTATATTTCGATATAACTTTCTAGACTAGATAAATATATTCGCCTACTGTACTAACGTGAGGTGCCTATACCACAGATTTACAAAATTGATGCAATTAAATAAATATTATGTTTGAATATATTTTTTGTTTATATTCTATTCTATAGGCAAATCTATAAATACGAGTATTTTGTTTATTATATGAAAATCATACTTTTTATTTTTATTATATTATTGAATTAGCTAAAGTATATCTAATTAAAGTTTTAAAACTTTCCTTTAAACAATTGCATTTAAGGATATTTTATATAAAAACTTAAAAGTACATATGTAATGTAGTAAAAAGATCATTTCCTATATACATTATATAAGACTAATACAGGAATAATTAATAAACAGGATAACATTTTTAATACAACTTTATAATAATGAAATATAATTTTTTAATAAATAACAATCACAAAGTAACAAAAGACACAATAAGTTGAACAATTTTTTTTTTTGATTAATTATTTAATATTGATTATTAGAGTGCATCGACATATCTAATGTTGTCACAAAAAGTTATTTTAAGGGATTAGTAATATTGGATACAAATATCTGCGCGAAGAGGTGACTGATCAAAAATGGGACAAATTTTATCAATTCCCCTAAGTGGGAACATAATAGACCGATATTTCTGAAAATGCTATGGGGCCAAAATTTATACATAATATTACTGCTCTTCAAAGACAACTTTTTGGATCCCTATATTTTTTTTTATTTGTCACACCACTCTATTAACCATAAAGAAACATAAAGATAAACTTTCCGGTTTTTTTCCCTTTTTTTTGTTTGGTTATGGATCAGTCTAATTTTTTTAAAGAGAATTGGTCCAGTTATAGTAGCTATAAATGAGATAGATATATATGTACACATGCCGTATGGAGTATGGTGCTACTTAAAATCAAACACAATATATACGTAAAGCGAATCAAAGGCTAAGTAGTAACACCAAGATAATTTTAAACAACCGAATGTGTTGTTAATTTAACACAACTTAAGCTCCAACCGATCTTATAAACACAACCGATATTATCGCCGTTATCTTCGATCGATGTATTCTATTTTATAAATTGATCATTTAAGGCAGTTGACACTAGACTAAACCTTGGGTGTGGTTCTCTTTGTCAAAGATTCATCGTTAGATCACAAATAGTTGAAGCAAGGATATACATATTGAAGCATCAAATGAATTATCAAAACAATATATATCTCTCTGTTCATTCTATTCATTATAGAATATTCACAGCAGTCCCTTTCCTTATATCCTACCAACACCCCCTTCAAAAAGGACTTTTTGTGAGTTACGCGAAGTGTTACATCCTAAAGCAGATATTAAACTACTTAACAATTAATTGAGATGCTTAAATCCATTAAATATTTTTGAAATTTTACTAATGCAAGGCCTCTATTATATTATTTTCTATTAATTGGCACAAAGGCAATTTATACAATGAAAAAATCTTAAATATTTGAGAAAAAATTGAATTAATTTAATTCACTACTTAATATTAACCTTAGTATTTTTAATTTATTTTTTTTGTTATATCTGTAACTTATTTGATTTTTTAAAGATTTTTTTTTTATTTATTTATTGATTTGATGTACGTATACCTCTTAATGTATAAAAGTAGAAATATTTTATTTAAAATTTAATTGAGTAAAGCCATAGTATAGGTATTTAATTTGACGTGTTTTTTTTCATTAAGACAATAGTAAAGCATTTTATAGTTTTTTTTTGTGAATATTGTTTTATTCTGGTCCTACCTTAATTAAGTATTTTGAAAAATATATAAGTATATTTGAAGTATACAATTTTGAATAGATATGATGATTAAAAAGATATGATTTGTGATCATTTTTGATAAAAACCAAAAAAAAAGGAGATTACACTACTTTTTGGACATTGCAACTTTTAATTATGTAAATTCAGTATAGGTATATGATATGTGACATTTAAAAAAAATTACTAAGTACTAATTATAATTTTACATAATAAAAAATAAAAGTTCATTTACATTTTAAAATTAATATATTTTCAAAAATGATATATACTTACAGATTGATTTTCGCAATGTGTGTCATAGAAAACATGGTGTTTAGGTTCGGTCAATACAAGAAGAAAATGTTCTGGTCATTTTCTCGAATCGATTTGGTATATGAACTGGGCGGATTTTAAAGATAAATAAATATCCTGTCAATTACCACTAAGTCAGAACTTTCTTTTTATTTTGTAAAACACCATGTTTTCGGAAATCACCCTGTATTATTTATTATCTTCTAAGTATATTAGCTAAGCTGAGCAATTCTGTAATAAAACCGGGGTTTTTTTTATAAAAAATAAATAATATATTAAAAATGTTTGTATGTCCAATTATCACAAAAGTAGGATAATCTCAAGAAAAATTTAAAAATATTTTGCACCTTGACGGCGCATATATTGTGTTATAATTACGACATTTATATATTTACTTAATGAACACATTTTAAATATATATTTTTGTTTTAAATTTGATATTATTTATCTCCTAGAACAAATTCTCTACTAATAAAATTGATTTAAAAAGCTTGAATCGGACGATATAGTCCCGTATAACCACAAAGTCTTGCTCTTAATGCTGGAATTAAAACCGCTGCCGCCGATATATCTTTAAGTAAATCAGCACATTCACAAACCAGCAAATACATTTTGTCTCCTTTAGCTGAAACGCTTTTGTGTAGAGCAATTCGTCGCATTCCAACCGATCTGGGTAAATATCTATGCATAGAAAATATTTCGAATAAATTGAATGTGGAGATCTTGAATTTTGTTATTGTTGTTTTATTTACAAACCTGTAAAGCATACGAGCACCAGTCCAATAAAGCCAATTTTTTTCAAACCGCTCACCATCATCTCCTTCGAAAACCTAAAAAAAGGTTAAAAAAAAGAAATTTATTTTAAGTACCAGAAACTTTAGACTTATTTCAATTGTTTAAATATAGCCAATAAGGTTAAGGTTAACCATTAGTCTTAATCATTTGTCGGTAGTATTCTCAAGATGACATTTGACATTCACATTAATTGGTTTTCCATTTTGATACAGCAACTTATATCTCTTTCTCCATCTCTATCTAACTATAGTGTTTCTATTTTGTGTGTGCAGAAAAACAAATATTTTTCAATAAAAATATATTAATAACAATTTTTATTGAAAAATATATTTTGGTGACAAGAACCTAAGAACCTAAGAACCTCAACATATGTCTATATAATGTAAGTAGGTTTTTTATTCACAAAAAACTTTTGCATGTTTATGGTGGCTGGTTATGCATATTCGATATCGTGTTTTCATCATTTTTATTATGTCATCATAAAATAATTTAAAGCACGTACTTTTATCAGCATTCACTGTAAATGTTTCATAATTTCCCATCTATATGAACTTGAATTTTATGTAAATAAATGACACATCCATTTTCCAGTATTGGTTTTTCTACATTTTTCATGTTATTCAGATGTAAGTATATGTAATAGAAAATTATCTTTCCTTTCATTTTATTCAATGTTTAAAATAAAAAAATTATTGTTACTGTTGCTAATGTAGAAATAATGAAAAAACTCATTTCACAAAATTGGCTGACTAAAATAGTATATAATTTTTGAAAATAGAATTTGTGTCAATTGCCTTATGGCAAAAAATTGGTTTCAAACAACCTAACGGAATTTCATATTTTTTTTTAGTCATTTAGTAGGCTCTTTATAGCCCAAATCTCAAACTAGTTCTGAAGGCAAATTTACATAATACTTACATTAAATATTCCCCAAATTAGTAAATAATTCGGAAATAACCACATATGAACAGGGAACAAACAGTTTAAATCGGTAATTCAACTGATTTTCATTAAAATTTCTTGATTTAAATCAATTCAATTTGTTAGAGATTAAAAAAAGGTTTTTCTACAAATTGTCTCCCGGTGAATTTCTTATTAAAATTAAAAGCAGAACCGAAATTTTTTTTTATTTAAATTGATAGAAACAGATGGTCAAAAGACATAAAAGTCAACATAATTTAAAATTTAAGAAGGACAAATATCTTACCTTAAAAATACTTATTATATATGCAGTGCTAGGAGTCTGAAATTTTTTAAAACTTCCAATATCATTTTGTGTTAAAACTAGGGGTGGTCTACAAATTGCCGCTACTTCACTATATAAATCGAGTGTATGAGCAGCTGTATATCTAATCAAACAAACCACACATATGATATAATTAAAATTATTAGAAATTTACAATAATTTACTTTAAATTTTTTGGTTCAAATTTCGATAACGACGAACTTCTTATTCCACTATAAAAGTTTGTCGGATCTGTTTGAGTTGTATTTATCACATAATAGGCAATAAATGGAAATTCAGCTGAAACGAATCAGAATTGATGAGAATATTAAAAAAAAAAATTGGATTTAATCATCCGTACCGGTTCTTTCCATATTAGCTAAGAGCATTCCACCAACAGCTGTGTTTGCTTGCTGCACCTATAAATGCCAAAAATATCGTTAAAAGCTTTTTTTATGCGTTCATTCAAGTTTGAAGCTTAAAATACCTCATTTAGTAGTTCTGCTGCAACCGATCTTTGTTTTAATAATGGATGGGCAAGCGGTGATTCCAAAACAGCATCAATTGGTTCTAGTGGACTCATCAAATGGGCCAATATACATAATTTTGGATCTGATACTTCCAATACACTTAACGGTCCTGCTTGTACTTTATTGTCGGATGCATCACATGGCGGAGGAAGCTATAATTTTATTTTATATTTAATTTGCTAGAAATTTTTTTCCGGTTTTTGATAAAAAAATAGATTTTTACTGGTATTCCAGCCGGTAAAAAACGCTCAAGACTATGAACGGGAATAATAAAACAATCTCTGTCTAGGGTGGATAAAGATATTGGTTCTGTTCTTGCTCCAATGGCATTGCCGCCGCCAAAACTAACTGAAAAATAAAATAAAATTGTTTTTTATATCAAAATTAATTGCTATTTGTGTGTGTGTTTCTGCACTGGCACTGTACTGGTTTTTTTTTACTGACAATAAGTAGTAATCAAAAAGCATTCATACTTATAAATTAAGAGTCAAATATGTGCACTTTTACAGCTTATCGAGCGTACAGAACAGAGAATATTTGATACGATAAATAAAACGCAAAGCTTGGCAATAAATTAAAACAAACTTTAAGCGATAATTGTATAATTAGTTTCCTAATAGGATCTCAGTAAAGAAAATAATTCTCAGGCCCAAAAAACCTTTCCGTCAGTAAATCTAAAAAGTTATAAATGAACGAAACAAAGTACCTAACCACAGATTGTTTAATATTACTAAATATTTCCATCGACTTTAGATTTAGACTTTAGCGTTTAGGTTTAGACAGAGAGTTCTACAGTATAGTTTCTTTTAAGGAATGGATTAAGGTAAGGCCATCAATTGAAAAATAACTAAGCCAAACAAAAGCAGTTTAGCAAAAATATAGAAATTCCAAAATTATTTTTGTTTTATTTGTTGTTTCGCAGTCCGGCATGTTTAATAAAAATTAAATTGGGGGTAGGGGGGAGGTGTAATATTTTATTATAAAATAATGACTTTTATAACTCAAAAAAAAACATAAATATTATTTAACTGTTAACTCCAATGCTCCAATGAGATGAGTTTGATTAATTTAGAATGAGTATTATGTCATTATGCCATTTAACCACTTATTGCTAATCTTACGCAATAAAAGTTCTACCATCCAGGCACATAAACATTTTGGCTTGCACTATATTTTTGTCAATATTTTACAAAATACGAAATGTTACCAAAATTTCTTCCTCTCCAGCTTAGACATTTTGCTAATACACTCATACCTCGCTATACGGCCGCTCTTTATACGGCTTTTCGTTTTAACGGCCTACTTTAATTCAGGCAATGTTTCGATTTACGGCCCAAAATGTTTCGTTATACGACCAAAAAAAAAATGAAAAAAAATGTATATATTTTAATGCGTTGTCGCTGCAGTACAGTTATAGTCACATAGAAAGAAGTTAATGTTCTCGTAAGTAGAATTGTT
>JANSTT010006336.1:0-79025 GCA_026745375.1 Platyura marginata
GTAAACATGGAAGAGAAAAAATAAACAAAAACATTAATTCAAAATTTATAAAAATAAAAGAAAATATCTATAGATTATATATATATAGATATATATAAGTACATATATACTCGTACATAATTTAAGCAATACGATAAAAGCGGCCTACTATGGCCTTTACAAAGCTTTTAGTAAAAGCCTGATGTTCGTTGATTGTACTTGTTTCATTAAATTGAAACCACTCAACAACATTTATTGTTTTAAAAATTATTGCCATTAATCTCTCCTGAAATTTATTTCTGTTTAACAAATTGCGACGTCGCCGCAATATTACACTTTCTTTATAGTCCCTTTTTAGATATTAACAGAATTGTTTTAGCTTTTAAATGTAGAATATTAAATTTTAAATTGGCCATTATACACCACAAACAGATTATATTTATTGTTTCATAGTTGTTGCAATTACAAAAATTAAAATTGCAACATGAATAAATAAATAAACAAATACTTTCTATAAATTTATTGTTTGAAGAAACAACATCAAAGACATAAATTCTTGCAAAATATTTGTAATTCTGGCTATACTTAAATAAATAGAATTTTCTTCACTGTGTCATGTATGTATAGTCCTCATAGACATTGTTTTCCTTTTCTCTATACTTGTATACAGTATACACTTAGCCCGAAGTTTTCTCACTTTATTTACATGACTAAATTTTATTTAAATTAATATTTGTGTTGGTTAAATTATTTATCAATCAATACACAACAGTGGAATATTTTGAGAGAAATTCATCAGAATGACTGGAATATTTGATTTATGAGACTGCCAGGGTAATGATTCAAACCACGAACCAATATGCGATACTACACCATATTTATATAAAAGAAGGTCCCTTTTCTCTTTATCGGTTGATCGAGACCATATATACAGTGTTGTGCATAAAGATAGATGCAAGGCATATTTTGAATGAAAAAGTCGAAATTTAGTAATTTCTTAAATTTTGGATATTTGAAATATTAGGAAAGATAGTTTTATTTTGATATTTTACTTTATCTCTACTACTTGGTTACATACGAGTATTAGAGGCATGTACGGGTGCGCATCTTCATTAATCAAAAAAAAATCAAAAAATATTATTTATCTGACAACATTTTGCGATTTAACCTAATCAATATTTAATTAAACACAGCTGGTTCGAAACCTGAGTATGAACGGAAATACCTGCCTTTCATAACTTTTCCGTACCATTTTCTTTCGTCATTTAATAAATTAGCAATCACTTACCCAGTTTTTGTTTTATTAAATTAAAATAACCCCATTGTTCGAAGGGGGCAATTTTCACGTTGTGTCCTATCGTTTTTACCATGATTTATTTCTCCCAAAAACAAGTCCTTTTATTACTCTAGGAAACGTGTGCAAAATGAATCAACACAGTTTTTATGGTTTATTTATTATGCATTACGTCAGATATAGGTAGGCAGCAAATTAGACAGTTAGGTAACAACAAAATGTAATTGATAAAATCTCAGAATAATTTAGAGATTTGTTAATAATTTCTCTTTGTCTTACAAAAGATTTATATCATTTATTTAGTATATTGTACATTGTATACAGTGACTTACTTATCTTCTATGGTTCTATTGTATATCTACTACATATATTTCAATAGAATTTCCATTTGAATAAATAATTCTACAATGTCAAACTCTTTCCGTTTTCAATTTACACAGTTATGTTGAAAATTTGAAATGGAACGCGTCTCTAGGATAAACAGTAATATTACAATAAATATGTAGAATGGTGATATGTTAAGGTATCGAACATCAAGGTTATTGGCTATACCTGTTTTCTATATTCTAAAAAGTTATAGAGTATCAGCGTTTTTTTTTTTTTTTTTTGCGAATTTGAACCCAAATACCCCCACATTTATTTGTTGTATACAGTCGAAAGACGAAAACTCCGCACAGACAATATTATAAAGATTTCAAGCTGTCCGTGTAATTTGAAATAATTTAGTAGAACGCATTCATTTCCTTTCCAACTATATTGATCATGATGATTGTGAAATTTTTTGGAATTTTATTTTATTAAAGGTACTCCACCTACATACATATTTACCTACTCGAAAATTTTATTAAATTTTTAATTTATGAAAATGGTTTAAGTGTGTACAAATATTGATTAATTAATTTGTTACATATGTAGATATATTGTATATGTACTTCCTACCTAATGTATTATACCTGGGTGATTTCACGGTATTGAGAAATTACACGGTTTTCAGAAAAAATGATTTTTTTTAATTATTACAGTATTATAATATTGAACAGCACTTAATTGCGTCCCAGATACTATTTAGTACGGCACAATATTTGTTTTTATACTATATTTGATATTAATCAATGGGTATTATAACTTTGGTACGGAGTTTGTAACGCCCCTTATCATGAACTTAAAGTTCTTCCAAAATTGCTCAATAATCCTTAAGTTGTTCAATTTATTCTTGACAAAATAAATAAAAAACATTTTCTATTAAATATAAATAAAACAAAATTTTAGTGACATTTTTTCTTTGGACAGCAATGTATGCAGCAAATTCTCAATACCGTGGAATTATCCATAGGTAAAAACTGTATTTTTGAAATTTTAGAAAAATATAAATTATAAAAAAAATGTATATATAAAAACTATCCAACTAATCCATAACATTGTTCTATGCCAAAATTACCACTCGTAAATACATTTAAATGTGAATTGAAACTGGTTCGATAAGCTATTTTATGTTTCTACATCTTCTTATTGAGTATAAGTAGATATTAGGTATATATAGAATATAGAATAGACACTATGAAAACCCATTCTATATAAAATGTTAACATATCGATATCTGACCTATACCTATTTTGTAAAATCCCATCGTTAGAATTTTCTTCAATGTTTCTATACTTGTCAAAATGCACGATAAACATTTCTGTCTAAGACACCTTTTACGATATGTTCTGTTCATGGGTTTTTCATTTGGGGCCAGATTATATTCGTTATTCTACATTATCAGATTTCATTATCTACGTAGGATTTTTGCTCGCTGTCATTTCGAACGAAATTTTTTTGTTAATATGCTGCTCGTATTTTTGTTCTGTGAATTTCGATGATAACAATAAACTTATGTCCGGAATCTGGAAAATGTTTAGGTCACGTATCACTTAGATAAAAATAAATTATTTAAGCTTAAGGGAATCACCCCTCGTATGGACAATGAAAAAAGCACGAAACAGAATGTTTATAATTTAATTTAAAAATCCATTGAAACATTCAATACGTAGTTTTAAAAATGTTATTTGGACAGATATTAAATCACTTTGCGTTATTCACTTGGTTTTCCATTCGACAATTAAGAAAAATCGGATTTATGTCTATCAAGGAAGAATAACAATCTGTAATTTCTCTCTTAATGTATGTATTTGTATATAGGTCAAACTCAGACAAATACCAAAATAAGTTTAAGTACATAGGTATACGAAGTAAGTTTGATTACCTACATGTCATACAAGCAAATATATGATATAAAATAAATATCATATTACACATATGCATAAAAATATTTTATCTTTTTGTGGTCAAAGTAAATAATGTTACTTAATTTATTTTCTAATTGGTTCATTTCATTTATTTAATAGTAACAATAAAGGCTAAAAAAACTTAATTATTACATATACCCTTACGAATATACTAAAAATAAATTGAAAATAAAACGGAACTTAAGAACATAGGGTAATAAAACAACCAATTTGAACAAAATTAAGTCAAAAAATATATACTATACTTACCTATAAATACTAAATTACCTACATATCCTATATACAGGTACATGGTACATGTACGAGTTTCTTAAATCTATTACAATATTCGAGTTTCACAACAATGGATAAAATAAATGTTTATATGTACATAAATACATATGTGGACCTAAGTATACGATATTACTTAAGTAGGTTTTAACCTATGTGGAGATTAAATAGTAACAGAGAATAAATTACTTACCGATTTAATTTTTGTTATATATGTAAATATGTACGAGTAGGTATTATGTTATGCATATGTATATGCTAGCATTGGCGTACACAAAGTAATTCTAGTCTGTTTTATAGTAGAACATATGAACCAAAGACAGTACATACTGATCCTTTCGTTTTATACCAGAGCCGATGTCAGATGACATTTTTTGTCAAAGCTCTTTTTTCTTTTTTCTTTTATGTTGCTATCTGATATTTTTAAGAGAAATTTTAAAGGCGTATAATTTTTATTATAATTACATCACTACAACACACTCAAAGATAGAATACTGTGGGCGCCAATGGTACCTAGAAATTAGTATGTAGTAGTAAATGAAGAATGTTCAACAAATATGATCTTTTTTCCGCAACAATGAAAATTATTAAAAATTGCTTGGCATTTGTATGAGTAATAATATTGAAAATTGCTTGGCATACCTATGTAACGCTCATTAATGTTTTCGAAAAAAATCTCGGAAATTTTTTTAAATTTAATGAGAGAAATAAAAATGTTTTGAAACAATAAAAGTAAAATTACCCATTTTCCGTATCAATTCTTTTCAGAACGATTTAAATATTTTCTTAAAAATGAAAGAGTTTTCCATTTCAGTTAATATGTATTATAGATAAATATCCTTAGAAGGCAGTCTGGTTAAATATTTGTCACTTATAAAGTTACTGTACGTATAACAGAATGAAATGAAATAAATGGCATCCATTTTTTTTCGAAGCTTTCATTCATCAATTCTCTGCATCAGTAGAAACTAATTCAAAATGATTACTATTTACAAACTTCACCATCTCCCCATTTCACAATTTCCCTTCAGCAGCATCTGTGCGTCTGGTGTTTGAACATTTCGTTAGATTATCCGTTATGTAATTTTACGTTTAAAAGAAGGGATGCTTTGGTCAAATCCAAAAAAAAAAAGAAAGAATCTGTAATAAATGTAAAGCAACCTTTGCAGAGTAATGACAGATATATACAATATCTATATATGTATGTAGTATAACGTATAATAATATGTAGGTATCTATGTCTCCTTTATGTTATTGGTTTACGGATTACGGATGTATTAGAACCAATTGTGTATCCCCTTGACAGTTTCCTTTTTGTCATCAGCATCATCTTCAAAGGATTATGTGCCTATAAGAATCTTATTTCAAATCGATTGGTAAAATAAAATAGCAAGAGTTGCTGAAATAAATTTATCCCAATACGTTAATTTTGTGAAATCGGAGTTATCCTTTTTTATAAATTTTTTTCTATTTAAATCACAAAAACGCATATTTTTAATTAATAACAAATGGAATTATATACCAACTAACGTGTATATTAGTGTATGTGTATATTAGTGGATCCAACGACGCTGTCCATGTGTCCATCATCTATTGGATATAATTATCAACATTACAGCCCGCCCTAAAATAACTTAAAAAAGTCTTACTATATATTACCATGAAGATAAAGCATCGTTGGAAATATTACTCACCCGATTCGAAAGTTGAACATAGTACAAAATAACTTAAGAATCGGATTAAACTTTCGGAGACTTTAAACTTTCGAATAGCAATACATATATCATAGTTGACCCTCTAATATACAACTAACCTATAGTATTTTGTCTATTATTCTGTGGTGTAACTAACCTACCATCAAAAGATTAAGTAAAAGAAATTATTGCCCAAGTATTTAAAGTTTTCTTACTGGCAAAATTCCAACCCTTAAAATGAAAGTTTATGCAAACATACGGGAGAAAGAACTTATCACATTTATTTCTTTTAGATATCACACAATGATAAGAGATATTTTTCTGATTAGGTGAATATATTTTTGTAAGATAAACGACACCTAAGGCTATTTGGTACCAAGAGTTTTTTCCGATTTTCCACTCCCCCAATTTTCCAGAGCCAGTTCCGTGCAATTTTTACGATGATGTAAACTTCCTGATCTTTGATCCGCTAACTATCCCTCAAAGCATGAAATTATATAACCCCCACTTATTTTTGAGTAGTTCTATCCGGCATCTAAATTCGCGATACCTCTCACCTGGCTCTACCTAGATTTTTTTCTAAAATTGGTCTATTTTTGGATATTATTCTACCCAATAGTCGTAAATGGGTTAAGAAGCAATAATTAATTTTAACTTTGTTATACATTTGTATCTACATATATAAAACTCCTTATCGTGAACTATCACCTAAGTATACTGTCAGGACCAAATACAATAATCATTTAATTTTGAACACCTTATTTGACCAAATATTATTAATGTTATAATGACATAATAAAAATTAATCCTTAACGTAAGCTCATCAATTATTGTCAATTCAATCATCAATGTATAGAATACCTTGTTGTGTCATTGAAATAATGCGGCAGATTAAATTAATGAATCCATAATATCGATATATGTCATGAATAAAAATGTTGCGAAATCGTTTGTATATCAATGTCCGGAATATATAAAAAAAAAAATCTATAAATAAAGTGAAATCAATGAAAGGGAAAACCCCCAGCAATCCGTTATTTCAAATATATGAGGTTTACAATTGTCAAAACAATAATCAATCAAATTGGAATACAGCAAAATACATATATAAATAACATGTCATGAGTTTTGTATATAAGTATATACATATGTATGTATGTATGTATGTATATAGAAAAGTATCTAGGTAAGGTTATGTGGTTTAATGGTTACATCGTCGAACAATGTAATGTGTAACCTATTTCAATATATAATATATCAAATCTCAATCTGGGTGGGTATGTTATACATCTGTACAGTGTACATACATATATTATCAATGAAAATATAAATGTAATTTATGAATGAAATAAATCAATCGAAATAGAGCTGTAATTTTCCTGACTCCAGCAGAATAACAAATATATTGTGAAAGGATAACACACAATTCAGCATTTAAATTTTTGAAATTTCATTGTAAAGATTTGAAGGAAATTAAATAAGCACATATGGACATGTCAGAAGCCAAGAGGTTGATGTTTCATTTTTATATAATTTTATCAGTACAATAAATAAATTCAGCATTGTGAGCAGTAATCAACCAAGTTTTTGTTGGCGTTTTTAATTTTTTATAACAAAGCTTAAGAAAATTCATTCGAAATTGAAAATTGAAACTATGTGTAATGAAATGTTATTAACATTGTTTACATGTAGATACCTAGTTAGTAGAAAATTGTATTTTGTATTATATGTAGAAAAATGTACATTATATGTACATACTAGATGTACAAATATTTTCGAAATTTCTTATTTGTTACCCATATAAAAACACTGATTCCAACTGTATAAATAAAAATTTACCTTTTTTTCAATAAAGGATGAAATGCAAATCTAATGTTTTGTAAGTGTAGAGAAACGTTTTTTTTTTTTTTGTGTCAGAATTTTTGTGAATAGATTTGAATCACTGAGCCAATTTAAAAAGGTTTCCGCTTGCATAATATGTATAATATTTCTGTATGATTGTAATGAAAAGTACGAATAAACTTTCAATTTGTATAATTCAATTTAACCATTTTTGTATGTTTTTCGTTTATGGTTCATAAATATTTAATTTAATACTATTTACAAACATAAACGATTCTGTTGCCGCCTTTATTTTTTTATTTTTTTGAGAAAAATTGATTTCTTGAAATTGAAGACAGTAATTTTCTTATTATTTTATCTTAAGTACAAAGGAAATTTATATTGAAAATTTGTTCTTGGCTTTTAGCTAAAGTTGCAACGGAATAGATTTTTGTATTCATTGATCTCAGATGTAATTTATGTGTTCATTTAAAGTTGATTAAAAAAAAGAATAGTCGAATTAATTTTTCAATGTTTTTTTTTATCTAAAAATTCTATACTATAATAAATATTACATAAGTATCTACAGGAAATGTGATATAAATAAAATATATTTATTTTTTGCTTATTCTTTTTTCAAAGTTAAAACTAAGCTTTTTCAAATTGTCTACGTTCTTCACGTTCAAATTTGCAAATCCATGTAAAGAAATTCAATACTTTGGGTAATTAAAAATCATTTTTACAAATGACTAAAGACATAGCCTTCTATATAGAAGGCTATGCTAAAGACCATATAAATGATATAAAATTGATTACAGCGCCATAATAGTAGGACATACAACTTTTTGGTATATTAGGAAATCTTTATTTTTTTTTCATGTTAATTTTTCTCTAATCCGAAAATATTTCGAGTAAATGAATAGTTTATACTATCTTCATCCGAATCCGATTGGCCGAAATCTTGTTCACGGATGATGGACGAACGGACGTATTTCGAAATTACAATTTTACGAGAAAGACAATGGTGATAAATTTTTTTTTTTAATTTATGGTCAATATAAAGGGACAGTACAAACTACGTACCAAAATTTTAATGTCATTTGATGCTACGCTCATACGGGTATAAAAATCACTATCATCTTCCGTGCACGTTCGTCTACACATCTATATCTGTCCATGATGATTCCACCTAAACGACTAAAGCTAAAGCGTTTTAATTTGTCCAGTTTACTATAAGTTAGAGTAAGATCCCATCGCATTTGGATCTAATCGAATAGGATATACAGGTGTAAAATTCTGCTTCCTATCTAATTTTTATATACAATACTAATTTATTTCATTTTTATATTATACTATTTAATGCTCATTAGGTTTATGTACATAGTGTATGTACATTGTACATATTTGTGTATATATAACGTGAACAAACATTTTATTTTCATGATCACGTACAACTTTAGCTACTAATTTACTACGAAAACGAGAACCCTCCTAATAAAGTGTTGTTATTTGTTTGCAAAATTAAATTATGTATTAAAATTAATCTAATATTTATGTGGTCTGTTACGAAAACCAAATTTACGTCTAATACAAATATAGATTAAATGTAGCATATACAGTACATACATACATCCATATTAACTTGAAATAGGAGTTTGAAATGATATTACGATATGTATATGTACTATAATAATTGCTTAATATTATTTGCGATTGATATTGATAACAAACATGATGTAGATCCAGAGTAATGGAAATTAAAGTTATTAATGTTGGTAATTGTGTGAAATTATACGAAATTTCTATATTATAATTACATAGGCAAATAAGATGTTTTAGTTAGATATTTACTAAAGATAGTATATATGTTATTTATGAATTTAGATATAAATGTATGTATATGTATACGGTTATATGCAGGTACTTTAAAATATGTATAGAAAGGCAAAAACGAATATTAAAATGTGTGTCACGTCATGTACGTTACAGTCTTAAATCTTCATTTTAATCGATTCAAAATTAGTAATTTATTATTTTATCAGTTGTTTGCAGACTAATTCTTCCAAGACGAACACTTTTACATATTGCATAATGCAAATTGCTGAATACAAAATCAATCTTACATAAGTATGTTTAACCAGTACATTGTATAGTAATAATGTCTTCTACATCTACATCAATAAAACATTACAATAAAGTTCGCGTGAGTGTAGTCATTATGTCTGAAAGCATTTTGAAATACTACCGAGTCGATAAAAAAAATTTCTTATATTTTGGCTTCGATATTAAAGCAAACCATTTTTCTGAAAAATAAAAAAATAAATCAATTCAACAAGTTTCTTATTATACAGAAGCTTAAAATAAGATTTTATGGTAATAAATATGCCTTTAAAACATGATACATCAATCAGTAACCACTAAATTTTACTAAAAGCATTTCCTCATAGAAGTCTACGATAATGGAAAAAAGAAATTCTTTTTAAATTTCGAAATTATTACAACTTGCATATTCCAGAATCCAGATTAAAGCATTAAAGAAAGATTCTTGATAACTTTCAATGGAAATTTTAATTTCAATTTTCAACATAATGGATGTGATCAAAAGAATTTAACAACGTCTGTTGATCAAACATAAAAGTATACCAAATTTGTATTCCATCAAGGAATGTGCTATATATATATATGTATATACATATATATATATATTTATATATAGGTTCTTATAACTGATTATATTATTATGTCGATTACTTACCTGAGTACCTACTTTCTCGCGAATATAGAATCAATATCATGCCGGGTGTTAAAGATTATAATTGCAAAGTAAAAAAAATATGAAAATAGGTAACATTTACGGTATAATGTGCCAGTAAGTATAATTCATTTCAATTAAAAATTTGTCGCCAGAATATTTTATCCAAATAACGAAAAAAAAGATGTTCATTGTTTATATTATAATATACCGACTCTCATCTTGTGGGGATAATCAAATTTCGAATAAAGTGTGCCAAATTTTTTAGATTTGTTTACAAAGTAATTAACGGTGAAGTGGGCATTAGAATTGAAAATTACATTATCTATGCTTATATATGTAGCATTCGCTTGTACAGCTTCCTTTTTTTGGTAATGTAATGTAATTATAATAAAATTATACGCTTTCAAAATTTACTTTAAAAACATTAGTTCGATATAAGTATTTAAAAAGATTGACCAATTTGAAAAACTAACTTACTTATTTTTCTCTTTTTTCGCTCATCAAACCTTGCAGCGTCGGTTTTTGTACACTTTTTGTTTTAACAGTTCTGCTTTAAAACAGAATCATAACTAGAGTAAACAAAAAAAATTTCCCTTAACATTTCTGGAAATCTAAAATCATTTAAAATACTATAGTTTCGACTTGAATTTATTAAATTATATTAAATACTTATGCCGTATTTTATCAAAGTCAACAACTTAAAATTCTAATAATAATAACTCCATAGAACAAACAAAACATTAATTATGAAAAAAATGTACAAAACACATTAATTTCAGTTAACTTAAAGTAGAACTCATTAATGCAAATTATCATCCTTACTATATCAAATTATGGTAATAAAAATGTTCACCAATAAAAAAACTTCTATAAAAGCCCAACATTAATATATAGAAAAGCTCATGACATGCTGTGCATTTTATTAGATAAGATTTTTCTTTTTCTTTCTTTTCGTTTTAAAGACAATGCGAATCAGGAGCGAATTGACTTATTATAGTGTTTCATTTAGATATGGGGCTCACTGTGTCCTTTGTTTAAAAGTTTAAATTGTCAATTCGATTTCCCTACTAAATTAGGTTTTTCAAAATTTTATTGTTTTATCTCGTTGAATCAGTGCAGATACGAAAAAAAAATAGACTCAAAAAAGGTTCATATGAGAGGCGGGGGTAAGTTAATTGTTTCTGTGTGTACCTAATTTTGATAGAAACTATATTCATTTACTTAAAATTGTTTATATATTAATACCTTAAAAGTTATAGACAAGAAAAAAATTGATATATTTTGATTAGACCTAAAAGTTCCAGTATTTTGATTAGACCTAAAAGTTTCAATATCTACCGGAGATACAATCAATTTTAAATAGATTTTCATTTACTCAATATTCATATTATGAACATAGAACATAAAAATATCAACTATTTGATTATAATTTGCGAGGCTATCATTTAAATCCTTGCACGTAATTCAACTGTTTATGTTTATTATCTTAAAACTTTCTCTACTCCGAATAAATATTGAATAAATCAAATCAATTGATAAAAATACGTAGAAATGATATAAAAATGATTGTATAGCGACGTAATGGTATAGTTACTATTTCGATACTCATGGTTATCCAATTAAATTTATTACTTAATATTTAATTGGTAATAATATACTTTTATCTAAATATAATGTATGTACTATAGAGTAGTATATTTTAACTATTTATGACTTCAATAATTCTTCTATTATATTTTGATGATTGATAATAGGTACCTCATAAGCTGAAGCCAATTGTTCATAATAATGATTCTTTACTATAATATCTAATATATATCTATATATACATATAGAAATCTAGATATTCTAATAAAGAACACATAAAAAACTGTAATTTTATCATATCATAAAAAAAGTTGTAAGGACATTCATAAAAAAACTGTTTCTAGGCAAAACTTTAGATTGTGATTCAACATCGATTCATCAAAAGTCCTATTTCAAGCATAAATTACATTTACAGAATAATAAGTCGTTAATGAATAATTTATATTCAATGTACTTTCATACATATATTACATAAGTATATAAACGTACATAAAGTGTATACACATACATCATACATAACTTTAATGAAATGAAACCAACAACCTAGTTTTTATTCAACTGCTAAACATCATAAAATCAGTGCTTTGGTATATTTTTATGACTTCTGTAAATTTCATCGGACTTCCTTAGGGCTGTCCTAAAGAATTCTTCAGTTATTACACTTCGCTTGATAGGCGGAATAAGGACGAAGTTACAGTGTGTTAAATTTTATCCTTCAAAGTGTAAGTTCTTACAGGTGAACAAGTAATTTTCACCCTTCAACAATTAAATCAAGCAAGGAAATAGGTATGAGGAGTATATTTTTGTAATTGATTATCTCGGTGTTTAATTTTTTGGACTACGGAAAGTTCTGGTTTAAATTCCTGCCTTGAATGAAATTTTCTAAAATATATGCAAAATATACTTAGGATATTTGAAAGATGTTAATATTTTATTAACAATACATTTTCATTCATTTAATTATACATAGATTATAGGCACTGAAACGTTACCATGTAAATTTGCCCTACATACGTAAAAACCGCCTTTAGCTTGAAGATGTCAAAGCCGGGTTTGAAATTTTTTTAAGTTACAATGTAGATTAATTTCGAAAACAAGAATTATTTTAAAAACAAATGTGTAGGACATAAAGGACATTAACATTTACCTATATCAAGAAATTCACGAACAAGTACTTGTTATTGAACCTCCAGTATTTACTTAAATTAAAAATAGACTTTAATAAAGATTTCAGATCAGTACGTACCTACTTAAATATTTTATTTGTGCAAATATTTTTTATAGCAATTTCGAAAATATAATTTAGTAAGTGGTAGATGCTTTTAATGTAAATGGCAAAGGTGGGCTCATATTTATTCTATTTTTTCTATTCAATATAAGAAAAAAAAACATATTCTGAAGAGTTTCGCTTGAGTGCTTAGCACATTGAAAATATGTATACGATTTGATACGATTATATGTGTTGTTATTGTTGTAGCAATACATGGTAGGTAGATATATGTATGTACGCATACCTATTTATATAACAATATAAATTATAAGAACGACTGGCAAATTGCCTACCCTAAAGATGTACAAAAATATGAACACAAAATAGAGAAACTACACAGAAAATATTTGGGGTTATTAAATCGTTTGTAAATATTTAAGTACATGTAAGATTTTGGAGCAACATGATGCGGAAGTTTTCAAATTTATTATAATTGTGTCTATGAATATAAATGTACAATTGAACAATAAGGTTATATAGTTTATTGCAAAAGAAAATTGTATTCTAGCAACCCGATTAAATTTAGTTTCATTATGAACGTTAGACAGAACATGAATTTTGTTTTTTGTTTTGTATTTTCCCGGATACAATATAAGTACATTATGAAATACAAATGCAATATATGTGTACGTACATACATACATTACGTATAATTAACCATGGTATATATCCTGTTTTTCACAGGATATCCCTGTATTTTCAACAAAAATCCTGTAAAAGTAAAAAATTCTGTAAAAAAACCTGCAATATTGATAAAAAACAACAAACATTTATATTCCATTAAAGAAATCATTTTCCTTATATTAAAGAAATTGTATCAAAATTTTATTATTTTTGTTTTAAATTTCAATACATTTTGATAGAATTTTATCATATCGAAAAAAAAGTTTCAAAGCACTCAGTCAGTGTTAACTGATAGATCAAGATAGGTCTCGCCACAAAATAGAAGAAGACGAAGCACTCAGTCGTAGTCACAAAATTTTGTTAAAAATAAAATATAATAGAATCTCAAAAAACAATACGTGGTAAGGGAGCACCAAATCTCAAATATCTCAAAAAAAGTTTATTTTAAAACCGATTTTGGAATCTTCCAGCTGAAGGCGATTTTTCTAAATGTAGGTCAAATTTATTAATAAGTATAGAATAGAATATTCCCAATCAATAAAATCGATTTTGTTAAAGAGATAAATATCTATCAATGAGACAAAACCAACATTAACAAAATCTATACAATATAACAAAAATTGTGTTCTATGGTACTATGGATAAAATAATCTTATTGAAATCGATTTTGTCACTATGCATAAATCCTTTTTTAGGTTATTTTTGTTAAAATATTCATAAATTTACCATGCAGTTAATTTGAAAAAAATATTTTATGACCAAAAACATGTTAGTTGACACATTTTCATATTGATTCGTAATGATTGACATAATCAAAATGAGTCTTGATAAAAATCGCTAAATTATATACATACATTTATTTACATACTTAGTCCACAAATTACTTCGATATACATATCTCCATATCTAAAAAAAAAAAACTTTGTTGATTTAATTCTGTGTCACACAGGATGTCAAAATTCAATAAATAATAAAAATGGTTCCTTCTATAATTTTATAGGACGAGGTATAATTGTTATGTCGAACTAACAAAATAATTTTACTTTCAATGCTTCATAAGTAACCAATTACCAAAATTTAAAAGTTATCATAACAGACAATTTCATTTAATTGGAAAAATGGAGAGAAATACATAATTCGTATTTAAAAGTGGAAAAAAATGAACAATTTCATAGAAAAAACATGCAAAAATGCCATTAGATTTTTCCGTATTCGATTTTTTAAGAATATCGAAAGAAAATCCTATTAAGCATGAAATTTTTATTAGAATTTCTGATGAAACTGTTAATAGGGAATGCGTAATGTTAAAAAAGCTTATATAATACAATAAATGTTATGAAAAATTATTGTTTAAATGAAATAATTATTAGCGAATAAAAAATGCAATGTGAAATAAATCACTCCTTACAGAAGATATGGAAATACGATTTCATTTTTATTTTTTATTTTTAACAAAACTCCTCAAACCATATACCGTTGATTGGCAAACATAGGAACGGATAGAAAAAATATATGGATAGTAATAGTAGTAATAATAATAGATAACTGCTTACCTATTTTTCATGCTTATATTTCCATCTTGTTTCCTCTCATTTTAAAGTTTAAAATACCAAAACAATATTTGTTTCATTTAATATGTCATCAATGTTTGGAAAATTTTCTGAGGGTTCCGCGAACAAAATATTTTGACTAAGCCTGAACTATACATCAAAACTAATGCAAATAATAAAAAAAATAAATTTCCTTTTTTAAATTTATTATAATAGCTTTGTAGTTTTCTTTTACAATTCAGTGCAATGAAATTAATACCTTTAAATAAATAAGAAAACTTTTATTCACGTCTTATTTACGTAAGTATACCATGTTTTCTCGATTTCCCAAGTTGTTTTTATTTAAGAAATACCGAAATAAAATAGGTAATATGAGATTTTATTAAGCAGAAAGAAACAGTTCATAAAATCTGTTACAATTTAAGTTGATTTGAAATAAAAAATCAATGAGGTAGCAAAAATTATTTATGGATGAGGCACTTTTCACTTTTAAATTAATTTAGAAAAATTCATCGTACCAGCCCAGAAATTCTTCGTCTACGGCACTGTGTTGTGTATTCGATTTGCGGTTGAATTCGGTAATAAGCAATCAACATTTTTGTATTTTATGCGCACGCTTGTACACAGATTACTTAAAAACGTGTTGAGCTAGAGGCTTGAAATTTTTACAATAGGTTTTTATGTGTAGTACCCACAAATTTCGAATATATACACATTTTTTGTTTTCTTCAATTTTTTCCCAATAAAGTAAAGGAATATCGAAAAAAAAAATTAATAACGCAAAACTGTATTTTGTATAATATTTCATAATTCCAGTCAAAAAAAAAATAAACCAACAAAATTTTGGTGGAAGTATATTCAACCTTAATTGGCAGCCTTTTTTCTATTGAATTTAGCACACTTCATTTCATTTTGTTTAACCCTGACAGTGATATAATATTTAAGTACATACAAATATATACGTGAGTATATGATACATTTTATACATGTGTATTATATGGTTCCAATTCAAAATATCGTTTCCATTTTATTGAATAGCAAAATATTGATATTATTTGCTCCGATTGGATTACATCAGGAAATATACAATAGAAAAAAATATGATCAATTTAAAGATTCTTCTTTAACTTGTATTGCCAAACAAAAAATAGCAAATGTTACAGAAAAAGAAATACATACGTAAATCTGATTAATTACATTTTATTTATATACCCAAAAATAGGTATACCTTCCGTTCGTATAATTTATAATTCATTCATAGTCATTAATCTTAAAAATGTTATTTTTATAGAACAATCTCTTATAGAACAATCTCTCTCCCCCAGATCGATTTTTTTTAAACTGAATATTAAAATGTCTATAATATTTTGTATCCTACATATTTTTATCGTACGATACTATCAAGTGGACAATTTGAAACTTTTTACAAAAATTCTTGACTTTAAAAAAAAAAATTTGGTTTCCGAGAAACACGCTAAATTCACTTCTAAATAGTATAATTTTACTAATTTGTTACTTTAACTATTTATCTTATGGATACCAAGTAACCAGTACTTAGTTACTGTAACTATCTTATAGTTCAGCATAGAAATTTTTAATAGTTAAAAATAATTATTTTTTTCTTTGTGTGTACATAATATACACATATATGGTGAATCCTAGAAGCAGGATTGAAGATCTTATATTTATGGTAATAAGTCAAGCATGAAGTTCTGTGTAGGCAAAATTTGTTTTAATCAACACTCAACAGAACTCTTGGTTTTTTTATCACTTCAACCTAAAAGCTTGCTTTTAATATAAAATCTATAAATCTATTTACTCCTATGTAGACTTAGATGGTGAGCTTTATTAGGTCGATCTGCCTCACGTTTTCTATATGCTCATAAATTTCCAATCCAAATCGTAACGATTTATGAGTAACCTCTATCTTACTAAAAACTCCACTCTATATTTTAAGTAACTCTTCTATTAATTCAAGCAGGAAGTGAACCAAATAAATTAACTTCCGCAATATTTCATAATTAAGCTCGTAGAAAAACGTTTAAGGGTAACACCAGACCGTATAATATTGGCTGGTAGAGTTTTGTGAGATGAAGAAGTGTCGTTTTTCAATGGGTAAAATATTTAATTAAAAATTCTTAATTAATCGTTAGATAAATTTAACAAAAAAGTTAACAAATTCTTTGGCTTTTAAAAAAAATATTAAAGATATTATTAATTATCTTATATATCTACACTATGTACTTATGTACGAGTATATAATGTAAAAGATTAAATTTACTTAAGCATTAGCTTATCCCATTAATTTTCAACCATATATAAGGATAAAGTTTTGGTTCAGCGTCACAAAATTTAAAAACCTTTATTTGGTTAGGTATAAGATTTTCAATTTTTCTTTTACAATAACTTTTTCCAACTCAAGACATTCGACAAACAATATAAGCTGCCAATTAGCTCGAGATATTTTGACTCATGTCGTTTGTGTATACATACATAGTTGTATATATGTCAAAATAAAATCAATATCGCTACCGTATATAGATAATATAAGTATGAAGGTATCATGGTAAAATCAAATTATAATTATATGCGGCCTCGTTGCTAGTGTAAGCCTGTAATATCTCTGTCAAAAGTGACATGAATTGTTTGTTTTATATATGTACATGTGACAGAATTCAGTGGGGGTCCATTCCTTTTCAAACTGTATCAATTATTATTGATTTTTATAATGTAAAGTGTAAGTGAAGATTAAGTTTTATCATGTCTACTAAATCTACATATACAAAATATTCGCAAAATTGAACAACACTTATGGTCCCTTAAATTAGTTAAAAGTTAAAAAAAAGTAAAGAAGAAATAATATTAAAATTAGATGCACACTGTACCACAGCCTCTCCTATATCATTCAGCTTCCTAGCTTCATCCGGACGAACGGATATATATGTTTCTTTATTTTTTTGCAAAATTAATTGTAGTTCCTTAAAGGTTAGGTTTGAAACTTTTTTAGAGAAATGCTTACTTTTTATTATCTATGATTTTGCTCTTATATCCACTATTTTTATTTACCTACACTGAATAATTATTTAGTTTTTGAATTTTTTTTTTTTTATTTTAGGGCAAGTAAAATAATAATGGAGAATAATACATAAGTGTACCTACCTAATATAAATAAGTTTTTATTGTACAAACTTTGTAACCGAAAATAGATCAATTTTGTCATATGTTCAACTATACAAGCTTAACCCTACAGCTTTATAGATAATAAATCAACACATATATCTGACACATTGTTTGGTGTAAGCATTTTTTGACAAAATAAAACTGTCATACGCATAGATATTTTTTTACCATAGAAATACTTATAATTTTCTTTTATATTAAGTGTTATGTATAAGCACAGTCTTTGAAGTATGTATTAAAGAAAAGTGGCTTTCCAACTGATAGGTAGTACATACAATCTAACTTTATTCCCAAACGTATCTATACCACAAAAGGAAAACAAACTTTACCATCCATTTCTTCTCCTTTATGTTAATTTATTCATACACCTGCCTTATTTTATCAAGAGTGTGAAATTCGCATAACTTTATTGAAAATAATATCCGCACATTCTCGTCAAGATATTATTACCTCAGGTAAACTATATTAGCGCCGTATTCTTAAGATACATTACATTGGCATAGCAACAACAATGATATTAATGTTCAAATTGAGAAGAAAAATCGTTTAGCAATACCTGAAGAATGGGATGTTAGATGTTTGGTTTTTACATTACGTACACATATTAATCAACGTTGATATATATTAAATTTATCCTTTTTCTTCTTAAATATAATTTTACTTCTTACCTTATCAGCCATTTTGGTATTTAATAATATAATACATATAAGCATGTATATTGTACATATGTAAGAAATCGTATACAAAAAAGATGGCTGCCAATTAAGTGAAAATTGTTAGAATATAACCAGAAGCGGTCTGATACTGATATTTGGGGCGGATGTACTTGTACAATGTATGTAATTATGTATGTACTGTACATATAGTCAAAGTTTTTCGATGCTAATTCATAAATATATTATTTTTATTTTAGCACATTTTCAAAACAGACGTAGGGGAGACCGTAAGTAATAGAGATAAGAATTAACATACTGATTTCCACCACCAAACTATAAGGGTTGAAATTCTCCAGTCGACGATCTCGATCGTGCATGGCTCGTCATTATACACATATGTACATTATACCTACACATGGGGTATGCATGCAAATTTTTCATAGAATTATTTCAAAAAAAAATTATTATAAAAAGTGGTATTTAAAGCCCAACAAAACGGATAACTACATATATATATATATATATATATATGCCTATCTATTCTTGACCTTTTAAATTATTTGATTTGGGGTACTGAAGTTGTGAACTCAAGTAGTTACGAAAGAAGAATAAAATCCTTAGTAGAATTGTCAGAGTCATTTGACATAATGTATATATTGTGTCTATCCGTCTGTTTGTTTGGCTGACCTTCAGTCCAACTGTCCACTTGTTTGTCCGTCCGTCTGTCCGTTCTTCTATCTACAATTACAAATATTGACCGACAAAATTATAAAAGCTTATTTGGAAATGTTTACATTTGTTTGAAAGGTAATCGGACATGGCGTGGGTGTTCTTAAATGTGGTATCGTTAACTTTTCCGTATGTAACAACACTTCAACGTTGATTTCACCTTTAATTTCGAATAAATCAATTACTACATAAAATTGCTAAATGAAGATCGAATAATCAAAAAATTAGGCTCCAATTACAATAATTTATAGCAAAAATGAGTACACAAGAGTCCCATGTTGAATGTCCCTTTAGTTCTATTAATTACTTATAGGGGAATTCCCGAATCAACCCCTCAAAAACATTTTGTATATAATTATGTTTATATATGTGTAAATAACAAATCAAAAAAGGCTTCGTACATTAAAGTCGCTTTCATAGAACATGATAAACTTTTGAATATTAGTAAATATAAAATTAAATAAATCAAATGTTGATTATTATTCTTATCTTGAAGTACTTAATTAAATATGATGCATAGTCGATAATTTTATACATAATTTGTTTTTAAAGTAGGAATTCTATATATTTAACATATTTTGTTTCCCAATAAAATAAACAACACCAAAATACTATAAATACCTAATATTTATTGTTATCACATCAATTACGAGTTTTCCTATATTATTTTGTTCACCTACAATCATCTACATATTTACTGATATAATATACCGAAAGTGTGCACTTACATAACTTTAAACAGAATGTTTGACTAAAATATTTATTTACGAGTATAACGGCATTTACATAGCTGTGTTTTAAATTGAAAAAAATGACTTAGTTTTTTGAAGAAATAGACACAGGTAGGTACTTATTCAAAAGAATTTGATATCCTAACTTTTGTACACATACTTAGATAAAAAAATAAAAACAAATCGTAGGAGTTTTTCCTCTTAAAAATGGTATTCACCGACAAATTAGTGAAAAAGACGAGAATACTAAATTTTTGTGGTTTAGATGAAATGTCCTATCAGTAAGGCCAGCTCAGTATATTTTGTTGTCCTGCAACTGATAGGACACATCAGAAATATTTTTTTTATAAATCTCGAACAAATTGTTGTTCATGAAATAATTCTCTATTATTTGAATGTCTCACGAGATTTCCATAGAAGAATCGATCAATTTTTTTCTAAAGTTTTTGATTGGTTAGACTAATTTCATAATTTTTCATCAAATTAGAAAGTCATTTATAGAGATCTCTATATACGAGTAGATGATAAGATAAATAGAACTATGATCAAATAATGCTGTACATTGTTTTATTCTTAAGCTAAATTCAATGAATATAGCTAATTTATGATTCGTAAAAAAAAAAAATTTTTATCTTAAAAATTCAATTTCTCGAACTATAAACAAAAGTTTTAAAGTTAAATTCTGAAAATTTAAAACGAAAACAAATCGAAAAAATTGTTTAGTTAGTTATACTTTATTTGATCACATTTAGTTCGTTTTGTTATTCATATCACAATTCAATGAACAAATATAGCAGATATTAGTAAGATAGTATAGTAGAAGAAATATAATAAGATGTACTAAACCATGGAGTACGTTCGCATCAAATAAATTTGAGCGAAAAATGGACAAGAAAGATAATTTTTTCCAAAGGAGTGGACAATTTTTGGTAAGGACAAAGTTGACAAAATAAGAATGTCTAGTCAGCTTAAAATAAAATGAACGGCATCTACTTCTTTTAATCTATGTATAATTTTTTTTGTTTACTTTAGAATTAAAAAAGGCATAAGAACTATCATTCTCCTTGAATGAACGCATTTGCATCTCTAAAATTTTTCTACTCGATATAATTTCTAAAATCATCCAAAAATTTGGTAAGGAAAAAAGTTTTGAAGTGAATTTTCAATTAAAAATGTTTATATTAATGTTTTAAAGAATATGTAAAAGCAATCGCTCAGATAATCCTTAAGTTAAGCATTGCCCAATAAGCTTTGTATCATTTTACCCTAATGACAATTGGTATCTGATCGTTTATTATACAAAACTCTTCTTTAATCGAAAACGCAAATACGCACTGAGACAGAGCAAAAACTAAAAACTGTAGGTCATTTTCTTACATCAATAAATAAAGTCAATAATTCGCACAAATAACTTATACTAAAAATGATATTCCTACACAAAAATCTAATTCTGACTAGATACTTTTTACTTTTGCCTTTACTTTTTACTTACTTAAATTTCAATCGCTATGGATATGTGCGATATATCGTTGAATTTCCATTATTATCTATATATCGTTCCATAAACATTGAAACCAAAAACAACGTTTATGAAATTACGTAGTTCATATTGTTTACTACATACATTTAAGTAAACACATTTATTATTATTATTATTATTATTATAAACTAAAAATGAGAATTTCACTATAATTTACTCGTAATTATAACGTAAGCTAAACAAGAAAAGTTTATTTTATTGTCAAGGACCAACTAAACTAACAAACCAATCTCAAATTATATAGTTATAATAATAATTTGTTCACATCATAATAATATATTTACTATATAAGTACATAGGTATATGTACCTACTATATGTAAATATGATCACCAAATATATAATTTGTCACCAGAGAGTTATTTTTGGTCACTTTGACATAGAATCAAAATCAGCCACATAAACATAATTTGCCAATTATGTATCTACCTCACCCAGAGGAATTTTATTCAAAATTATTTTAATGTACCGACATTGCCACAGTACACCCTTAGAAAAGAAAATTATAATTTATCAATCCAACCGACCGTTACATATTACAACCGACTACTAAACAGACTAAAATTCTACTATCAAAGTTATCAGTATTATCGCGCAAAAAAGTCGCTCAGTTTTATGTAAATGTGGGGAAGTACATATATGTGCCCTTAATATTGGTTAAAGCTCTCTGGGAGGAGAATATATTATGGGGAAAATATTTATTAAGGACATTCGATGCGCAGATGCAACTACTATGTGAATTTATGAATGAATCCTTTGAGTAAATGGGGAGTTCTTTCATAATATTTAGTGTCGTATAAACGTATAATGATATACATATGTACATTACATAGATATGTATGCGATACGCATATTATAGATAAAAAAAAAATATGAAAACAAAAATTAAGATAAAATATATTCGCTTGGGATTATATTTCTGACCCCATAAATATTAATAAATTAGTATAGAAATTGTTAAATTTCATAAAATTTCTATGATGGCAATCTGGTAGCGAGACCTATAAAATATGACTAAAATGTAAGCATCAGGGCATACCGGCGTGTACATAAACAAAAAAGATATTACGACAATTTGGTAAAATTGGTTGTAATAAATTTAACAATTTACACATTTTAGGGTACAGGTGTATAAATGTAATAAAAAACAGATACCTACAGTTGAAAAAAGAGTCACATTTATAAGTTTCCTCATAAGTTAGTCACCTCAGCGTTAGTATCGAATTTTATTAAAAAAGCAATTTGTATTGGATTTTATGAATTGAAATATTACTTAAACGTCTTACATACAATTGAGTTGATATTTAAATTCTGTGACTATTTTTGTTTATTTTTCTATATTTTAGAGTCTATTTTTGAAATTTTCCGCAAACCTATAATTATAACCCAAAATAAGCGGCTAAAAATGACAAATTTGGATTAGTTAAGGTAAGGTCATAAATGCCTTCCTAATTAAAAATCTTAAGATTCGTAAAGCGATATTTCGTGTCAAAAATATCTCTCTTTCACTATTTTTGTTTCGCACAACTCAAAACTAAAGTTCGACCTATCTTCTAAACTCCCAGGCCCTCCGTCGACGGTTTTTTGTTGCATTTTTGGTCTTCTATTCAATGCTATGTACATAACATAAAGAAATCAAAATATCTACCTACCAGAAATTAATACCTACAAGAAATGCGTAAAGTTTTATTTAAATCAATATTATGTAATATTATATTGAAAAACAATATCATTTACTTTAGACTTAGATTCTCAGATATTGACGATTATTATTACATAAAAGAACAGTATTTTGTAACACACACATTTTCTTTTCCGCCTTTTTATCTTTGAATATAGGGTAAGTCTCATGGTATTACAAATATACATTTTGTTCAATACAAAATACATCAACAAAACTAAAGCTTTTACCATTCAAAAATGATTCGAAAAAAAAATATTTTGTTTCTTTTGATTGCTTTGCTGCCTCAGAGGCATCAACTTCAAATCAATTTTAAAGTACAAATCATCCCTTTAAGATATTCATAAAATATACAAGGTTTCCCAATTAAATTATGTTTGAAAAAAAAACCAGTTCAACTCATATGGGAACGTAAAGAGCTTTTTTATGTACATACATATATATATATATATATAATATGTATGTACTTGTGTACCTCTTATAGTAAATAGGTAAATTCTACTTTAAAATAAGATAACAAATAACAAGAAGAAAAAATCTCCCTGCAATTTAACCATATACAAACGAGATTAAATGTGTGTGTGTGTGCTATATATATGTATGTGTATATATATGTACATCTTTTGCTTTTTGGGATTTCTATCTATTATCTATGTATGTGTATCCTATATACAAGTAAGTATATAAGTAGGCACTACAAGGCGAAGCGAACGTAAAAAAAATTATCTGCTGCTTAGGTATCTACTCAGTTTCATATTATTGTAGTCTTCCCTTTTCAAATCCTTACTCGACGCTTAAAGCTTTTGACATTATTTTCAAAAAAAAAAAAAAAAAAAAACTGTTAAATCATAAAATTTATTTAAAAAGCAACGATCCTACACCTATGTAGAACGTTTATATGCTTAGGTAGGTGTCTTTCAGGAAGAAAAAAAATAAATAAATAAATATAGAAAATTTTAACATTATTATGTCAAGAAACGTCTGGTTTTATGACTTTTTCAACCATAAATCGTAACTTGAATGCAAATAAAGTAAAATATACATACGTGTAAGATAATACTATACCCATATTGTAAAAGTCTCTCGAAATATGTAAATACCTACCTATTTTAGGAATATTTTCGTATTTCGTATAATATTATAGTGAAGGCTTTTAGCGGTGTACTTAAGTATATGAAACTTTTAGAATAACATTAAAAAAAAAAGTAATATTTTTATAAGATATTTTAGTTTTTTTTTTTTTGTTCAAAACAAACTTGCTCCAATGGAACCGTAATATGTTTGACATTATCTATTGCAGTTTGCAGCAATTGGCTTAACGTTTAAACTTCAAAAGTATACATGCATAGCATAGATACATACTCGCATGGGGTTTTTTAACTGAGATGATTTAATATTTATAGTAAATATGGTTTTTATATTATAAATTTCCAAAACAAATTTTTATACCCAAAATGGGATATTTTTTTAGGTACCTACATTTGGTATAGAGTGCCGAATATAGTACCTCCCCAAATAGTGTACATCTATTAAGTAAAATGTTTGAATTAAATCTCTTCATTGCGATAATTCTGCTGTAAAATACAAAGTTTTTTGGTTTTGATTATACTACTCTGGCAAACTGTCAAACAACAATACTAAGTCTCAAATCATTTTCTTCATATATATTTTGTACCGTTGAATGCCGAATAGTATACCTACCCAAATCCTGTACGCTGGTATACTATTTGAATTAGCAGGTATATCAGAGTTATTAAGTTGAATTTTTCATATAGTCTACCATGGTACATATTGTATTATAATCGGCACTCTACGGTACGTCTCTCAGTCATGCACAAGTTCTAGGAAGAATCAACATAAGCGTGCTACAATCTGTTTAATATAATTTCCATGTACTTTTGCTGAAATATGAAATGTATAAGTGGAAACTTTGGTTTCAGTTCTCATTTCAGAACTAGATGACTAGTGATACGATAACTCAAGAACATGTTGAACTAGAAATTTTAAATTTTCAGAATTACGTTTGGTACTAGTATTACAAATGAGTATAATTATGTCTAACCATTTTTGATCCAACGTTATAGGACCACAATAAAAAATTACATCAAAATTGCAATTTTCGTATATTTCTTTTATGAATCGGGAATAAAAGTAAAAATGCAGGTTGATAAAAATGCAATGGGATCCAAATTAATTAATGATGGTTAAAAATGAATATAAAATGGTAATATGAGAAAGGATTGTATTAAAAAATTTTCGCCATTTTAAAAAATTAAAAATTAAAACATTCAAAAAAATTACAAATCGAATCCGAAGCTTATAAAGTTTATAAAGTAGTTCAACCAAGAAATGGCACTACATTTAGTTTTTTTTTCGTAAAATGAAGGATATCGGAATTTTATACATCCATAACATATACATAAATATATATAAACTACAAAGACTTAAAAACAGTTATTTTGTACATATATTATGCTTGATTGGACAAATTAAAATTTATTGCGGTTTTTCTTTAGAGTAGAAGGCGACAACTTCAGTATAAAAGCAAAGTATTTTCACAAGAAAATTGTATACTATTAATTTAATTACATTGTTCAATATTTTATTTGTACCATTAGTAATTTGTGTAAAATTTATATGGAAACATTAAGAAGTAGTAAATTACATAGAATTAGCAAAAGGTTTATTCAACTAAGTGTCTATTATTAAACTCATTCTCTATGTAACTAAATCTACAGCTATTATTTCAAAGTTCTAAAATAAGTTGAAGTGAATTAGTTATGTTACGTAATTTATAAAATTGACTTGATCTACTGCTTGACTAATCTGCGCCTTCTCAAAAGTTAGAAATCATAAATAAGATACAAACAGCGAATAATCAATCAAATGCCTCTAATAATAATTTTCTTCAACTAAAAATGTTGACGTTTAATAAGAATTAACAATACAAGGAAAGGAGTAAAATTAATTTTTTTTAATATTGCGCTATTATTATAATTACACAATATTTCTGTGATAGATTTTGGTGTAAAAATAATATTTAATTAAGAAGTTAGTGGATCTGCAATTTTATTTTACGCCAATTGACGCCCTTAGTTCGTTTAGTTTTGATTAGCTTTTCATACACGTATGTTTGCAGATATGTTATACCAACAACATATGCATGTGTGCGGACATACCACAAATGTTTATATTATTATCCCAAAAGACAATGGAATTAATAGTACGATCCAAAATCAATTTTTATTGATGCTTGACCTATTTATGTAAGTATATATATAATAAATATAATGTAAGTATATACCACAAATAAATGACGTCTTCACTTCGTTTTGGGGTACGTAAAAAAAATTATTTTACTAAATACATAAATGTAATTTGATATGTACAATGTACTGTACATACATACATGGCTTAATTTCAATTCATTACGAATAATTTTTGATAAATTAAATGTTTAATGTTTCCAAATGTTCACCCTATTTGCTGTATAAGGAAGAAATTAGTAACATGTGCGGACTGAGCGTGTAAATGTTGGATAATTTAGATCTGTCATAAATAAAACGGGGATGTCATACATTTTGTTTTTATTCGACTCATTTATTGAGATAACTATGCCAACATTACATACACCAAAAACAGGATATCACATAAATTCGTCTCAGTAATTTTCTAGTCAATTTCGGATAAATTGCCGAATGAATGGATACATAAAGATATCTTTAGGAACTAAAAGTCATTCCTACCAAGAACGGTATGTAATTTTGTAAATCCTTTAGATTGCACATATACACAATTTTCTTTATTAAGGTGACGACATATGTGAAGCAGCTAGTATTAAGGTTTACGACGATGCTAGATATATATTTGATTTGAGTAGCTTTTATACACGTTCACGTATTACACGTATACAATACAATGTATAGAACATCGTATGTACTGTACGTACAGTGTACTGTACATACATCGAGAGGTGTAGCAATTTCCTAATGAATTTCTTATATAAAGTATATATGTAGCTAAGGGTAATGCAATGGTTTGGTTTTACCTTTTCTTAAGAATGAAATGAAAACAGAATTTAGAAAAAATAAATTTAAATCAGTTGTGTTACAATGATGAACAACGTTACATTATGTATTGAAATATACATATATGTGCTTGTATGTATGTATGTAGTAAGTAAAAATTTCTTTAAAAGGAGCCATTAAATTGAAAAGCCGGGTTAACCAAGAAGAAATTTAATTATCCTTTTACACCGTTTATATGGATAGAGTACCATTCTCATACATAATTCGGATAGTTACATACAAGCATAACTGGAGTTTTATTTTTCTTTTAGTTACAAAAATTTAAAAACACGTAAATATTATTACTTATAATTAAGCAGATATTGCCGGTTTAAACGATTTAACTATTAAATGATGATAAATACCTTACCTAACTATATATACTTACATACATATATACAATTGAACGTCTATGTGTAAATATAAAAGCTTTCTTTTCTACTTCAATAAATTTTAAGTTTAATAATGAGTAGTTAAGGTAAAGTTTGAACATTTCTATTAAGAACGTAAATTAATTTAAGTATATATGTATGTATGTACGTACCTTATACGTAATTAATTAAATGAAGCTGTAATTATTCAAAAAACTAATGAAAATAATAAAAAAAGTAAATAAAAGTTCTTCAATAACTTGAGCGTTGAAAATATTTGATGTTATATTTTCTTGCAGCTGGGTAGTACATCATTAAAGCGGTTATGCTATATAACCTATATCTATAGATTTTGTATGGCGTGTTTGGTATTTCATTATTTTATAGACTACGCTACGGTAACGTACTTTTTATCATCTCAAATATTTGATTAATTAATTGTGTTTATGGTTTAGCTGTCAATCAAAATAAAATACGTTGATTGATTATTATTATTATTATTATTATTATTATTATTATGAATATATTACAGATTTAAGAAATGAATTAAGATGTTATAATAGAAGAATGTATACTTTTACTTATACATCATATGATATACATACACTACCTTGCTTTAATCATTCGATTAAAATTTAATGAAAAACGAAAGATGATTATATGGAACAGTTTTTTTATGCTAAAAGGAAAATTGTTTGCTTATTGCTGAAATAATGTCGTAAACAATCTCAACACACATGTCTTTAAATTAGAGTTTTTTACTATTTTCCATCATTTAGAAAAATGGAATCCACAAATCATATCCACAAAAATTGTAAATAAAATTTTACATGGGGTTTGTTTTTAACTTAGAGGATATCACGGTACCTATTCTTCTACAAAATGTTCCTCTTTAGAAAAAGTTTGATTCCCTTTTTAAAGAAAAAATATTCCTATTGATAAACCAAAATATTAAAAATAAGAATTCCAATGAAACACTAAACTTAATTAGCCCTCCCTTTATTCTCAATTGATTTCTTATTAAAATTAAAAGATACGCTGATATTAATTTAAAATTTAATGGAACATGACGTCTCTTTAATTTAAGTTGATTTTCCACTTATTTTTAAGTGGTTTTTTACTACGTGTAACATTATATTACCGATACACTGATATCGATACGGTTATATAATATTCATTGGACAATAAGGACATTCGAAAATGCCCAACCATTGTACAAGTTTACATACCACAATAATAATTAAATCATAATTTGTGTAAGGTTTAACTTTAAATATTAATTACATAATAATTGGAATTATTGCAATGTTGCGCTTAGTTGTTTTCCCCAGCAGAAAGTCAACAGTATTAATTTGATATAATCTATCTGAGATCTAGTACAAACATGCATGTCTCTACTTGTTTGTATGGTATGAAATTATCAGGAAATGTTCGTTCATGCATTCAACTCAAAGGTGTTTGAGTGGCAAGTTCAAAATGAAAATATTGAGATTAGTTAATTGGATTAGTTCCACCCGAAGTAGAAAAGTTGGTGTGAAGAGAATTGGTTTCAAAAATAACCAAAGGTATCTGAACATAATACATATATTTGTGTTAAACATCTAAAGCCATAAAATAAAATAAAAATCAAAAGTTAAATTATTATGTCTAGGATATATGTATGTATGTAGATCTACATAGGTAAATAAATCCCATTCAAAATTAAAAATATCTATCTATGTATTGTGTATGTTAGTTTTTATGGCTTAGTTAGAATTTATGAGATTGGAATTGATTTTTTTTAATAATATGTATGTATGTACATGTACATATGTATGTATATGGAAACAAAATTTTAAATTTCAAAAATCTTTGCCAAATTAATATAAATACTTTTCTTATAGACACTCTTCTTTAAACTTCGAAATACCATACAAATCATCAAAATTCTTTCCAAGTAAGTTTACATAATGAATCGATTAGTTTTTATTTTATATATGTATGTACCTATACTTATAGCTTAAACCTTAAAGTAATACTTTTACAGGAGAAATTAAAGCTTTACAGAGAGCAACGAATAAAGATTTGTTTTACAATGGAAGTTTTCACGAAGCTATCGGTTCTGGTATAACCTTAAAATATGTATCAAGTTTCTCAACATTATTTGACTTCAATTTTACCTAAAGTTTTAGCGATGGCCCAATTTTTTGGCATAATGCCAGTTAAAGGAATAAAGAGTAGATATGAATCAGAACTACGTTACACATGGAAAAGTTTTCGAACTATTTACAGCATAATTGTATGGTTGTTTTCAATAGCATATGCTGGAATTACAATTTATTGGTCATTTATTGATTCAATTGAATTCAATAAAATCGGTAAGTACATACCTATTTTATGTGAAATTGCTTAATTTGTTAACTTTTTGTTGTTTGCCATTAATGCGAAATATCCTCGTTTGCTAACCATTTTTTGTATTCCGAGAATGCCTTATATTTTCTATTCCGTATAAATTATTTGCAACTACTCGTATGTATTGCGATTATGGCATAATGGTCTCTTTTTGCTTTTTCAATAAATATTTTACGTAATGGCATATGAAAAATGTACATTTCAATCAATTCATATTTGTTGTGACAATAGAGATATTTAGTTTTATGCGCAAACAATTTCGAGCCGTATTAATTAAATATTGGAAATGCGCTACATTCCAAACTGAACATTGTTTTTTCAAAAGTATGGTAGCGTTTTCATAATAGATAAAATCTTTGGAGGAAATGCAACCATTGTTTTATACCATTTTGAAGTGGGCTAACCAGACAATTCAATTAACTTTTTTAATTAAATAATTATTTGCAGTACCAGTCATATTTTATAGTTCCATTGTGTATTCGATGTTTTGCTTCGGCGTCCTAGCCAAAAAATGGCCAAAACTAATGTCCGAATGGCATCAAATTGAATTGAAGCTTCCACCGTATAGAAATCAAAAAGATAAAGGAATGCTGGCATATCGAATTAAAATGATAACAATAGTTGTAATGACATTATCTTTGGGTAATTCTATTTGAATTTTAAAATAGATCACCTCTAGTTTATTTACATTATATAATTCTAGTGGAACATCTTCTAAATATATTATCTATCATATACGCTCCAATTTCATGTGATGCCAATGGAAAAGATCAAATAAAAGATTTTTTTATGGCGCAATTATCTCAGTTATTTTACTTTACCAGCTACTCCCCAGCAAAAGCTTTCTTAGGAAAAATGTTAAATGTTATATCAACGTTTGTTTGGACATATACCGATTTATTCGTAATGATCATAAGTGTGGGATTGTCATCCAAATTCAAACAAATCAATGAAAATCTAATGAGACACAAAGGAATGGTATTTTTTAGAATTTATTAAAAATAATTTAACATTTTTTTTTCTACTATCATTGTCTATGTATAGTCGATGTCGGAACATTTTTGGGCAGAACATCGGATGCATTATAGAAAAATGTGTGATTTATGTGAATCGATGGATAATGCCATATCAAAGATAACAATGATGTCCTTTTCAAATAATTTGTATTTTATTTGTGTGCAATTGTTAAGAAGTTTGAAGTGAGCCATGTCATGATTACCATTTAAAAAATATTGCTATTAATATGTTTTAGTCCAATGTCGTCACTTGTTCATGCTGTGTACTTCTGGTTTTCGCTAATTTTTCTAATTTCCCGAACATTGGCAGTATCTCTATACTCGGCAGATATAAATGATGAATCAAAAAAACCGATACAAGTCTTTAGAGCTGTACCGAAAGAATCATGGTGTTTAGAGGTATATTTCCAATTAATAATGTAATTTATTCTGTGTCTCACTTGAAATTATAGTTGTTTTCCACCTTTTCTACGTTTCTATACTTTAATCAAGCTTTTATAAAAACATTTTTTTTTAAATTACTGATTTTTGTTTCTAATAGGTACTAGACAGGTACATGTACAATTCAGTCCATATACATAAATTAGGGATATGGTGGGGATACATTATATCGCTAGTGCTAGTATGTAGTAATTTACCTCAAATGTTAGTTTATTGTTGAAAATATATAACATTTTCTATTTCTTTCCCACCCCATAAATTTGTTTGTTAAATAACTGTTAAATATAATAATGAAATAATTTTCAAATACCTTATTGCTAATTTATAATTGCCACTGCAACTAATATTAATTCATTAGATATTTTTTATTCTAGGTTAAAAGATTTTTCGATGAAGTGACCAATGACGTTGTTGCACTATCTGGAATGAAGTTTTTTTATATAACGCGAAAGTTAGTTTTGAGTGTCAGTATTTTCAGTTTCAATAAATCTAATTTCTAAATTTATTTTGTATTTATAGGTTGCTGGAACTATAGTGACATATGAGTTGGTTCTTATACAATTTCACGAGGATGAAGCGGTAGCTGAGCATATTTGTTAAAAATACTAAATGGATTAAAATTCACTGATAAACCGTCCTATAAATTGTTAGTTTTATTACCATTTAAAAAGCACAGAATTTACAGCAATCCTATATCCTTTACTATCTACATATACTAATTATTAAAATATTATTTAATGTTGTGTGAAATACATACATACACATACATATATGTATCTATAATATGTATTCATACATGTACGTACCTGTATGAATATGTACATAATATTAAATGTTATCTCTACTATTATACTCTATTGCAAGTATGTATTTTATGTTATTTTAGAAAAGGACAATGTAAATGAATTCTTGAGAGTTAAGGGAAAAGATGTAAAATTACGTGTGCATTAAAATTAATATCAACTATAAAGGATATTTTTATTTTATCTAAAATTAAATTAACCATAAATAATTATACAATCAATTAAAGCTCTAATGAACCTAATTATTTTAATATTGTATTTAAATATAATATTTATTGTAATATTTAATGTTATTCTAAAAAACAAAAATTTATTGTGGACATATCACTTCCCCAAGCTTCTTGTCTTTACCGTTGTATATTTGATAAAGAACGATTACAAAAGTGATGATTAAGCTTGCAACCTTAAAACAATAATTTTTAATTATATTCAATGATGAAAGTCAACCAAAAATATGTAACATTTAGTAATAGTGGTCTCGTCAAATTGAAAAATTTCTTTCCTGTAAATGCAATCGTGTCCATCGTTACCTCTCTTGAGAATATTTTTACCTAAAAAAAGCACAAAACTATCATCTAGTTCTAGTAGACTATTAATATAATTTTTTTTATATACTTCCTTACACCAAGATTCTCTTGGTATAGCTCGGAAAATTTTAAGCGGTTTTTTTGATACTCGAAATATTTCTGAAGTGTACCATGAAAATGCAAATGTTCTTGATATCAAAAATATCAAAGAAAACCAAAAGTAGACTGAATGTGCTATTGATGCCTTTGGGCTAGCGAAAAATTGTAAAAGCAAACAAAAATAAATTGATTAAGTTTTCACCTGCAAAAATACATAATGATAACAATGATAGTGAATGATAACTTTAGTGTTGATAGGAAACCAAAAAAAAATAATTCAAGAATACCATAACTACATATATACATTATGTTCTGATATTTCTCGAATTCTCTCTTAAACGCTCACTATGTGTCAACCAGAACCCTGATTCGATTAGAATTATTGGATTTGATAGATTATGTAAAATCCGATCAAAACCTTTCGCTCCATTTGAAATGTATGACTTTTTTAATTTACGTATAGTTTATTAAATAACACCATACAACACTTACTGTATAGTCCACAGCAATTGGACACAAATAAAAAATAAATTATTTGAAATTGACATCAGCGTAATGTTTGCAATTTTGTTATCAACATTATCACACAATTTGCATAAATTTCTGTAAAGTAATCTTTGCTCAGACCAAAAATTTGAAGGCATCATCTAAAATTAAGTAACTTGATATAGACTTAGCGCAGTGAATTAGTATTAAATACATTTAATTATTTAAGTCCATCTCAAACAATAATTATTAAATTATATAAATTACCTTTCCTTTATATCTTGCTAAATTATCGTTTAGCTTTTTAAATTGATGAGACAAACCAACACTTATAAGCATCACAAATAAATCCATGTAACTCCAGATAAATGTACAATAGATATTTATAGACTTTCCAATTATTGCCTTTAAATTACTGTAGCTGGTGAAGTGGAACAAATTAATTAACTGATTTATGAGGACAATTTTCATTGGATCCAGATTTGATTTACATAAACTTGCATCATGATAGTCGGCAATCATTTTCAAAAGATGCTCAACTAAACCAAAATCGATTTTGTAAAATATTGTTTTCCCGATAAGGTATCATTTCATTTCTTACTTAATGATATCATCATTAAAGTAATTGAGATCATTTTTACTTGATGTTTCAGCTTCCGTTTTTCTTTTTCGGTTTTATATTTAGGCAATTGCTTTTCTACCATTTTCCATTCTTTCATTAAATGAGGCCACCAGATAGCCATTTTTCCAAAACAAATTATTCCATACGTAGTGAAACAATAGAATACCACAGGAACTGTAACGCTCATATAATTTAGAAAATCCGTTTAAGTTTCTTTTCAACTAAATACTCGTATAATAATAATGTATAAAATTACCTATTCTGGTTAATTCTATTTTTCCATGGAATAGCCAAGCAATTGTAATTATTGTATAGGCAAGTGTTAATAAAAATATAAAGATGCAATAAATTGTTCGTGGACTTCTCCATGTAAATAGGAGGTCTGAAGAATTATGCGACTTAACACCTCTGACAGGCATTGCTCCAAAGAATTGACCTAATACTAGAACTACATAAAAAATCCTTATTTGTGATGAAAATCAAAATGAGAATACAGTCTGTTCGTTTATCTGTGTGTGTTTGTCTGTCCTTCTGTAGTGCGATTTTGAACGCAAACACCATTACTAGTCGAAAGACAAAAAAACACCATAATATGTAAAACAATTTAAAGCTGTTTATGTAATTCTTACACATTGTAGAACTGATATGCTGAATTATAATTTAGCTTTTATTTTATCATCTCACGCTTTACGATAACTTTTGGTGTATCTATTCAACACTGAACTGAATATTTTCCAATATAAATACATACATATTTGCTCAACTAATGTTCAGCATTTATTTCGGCTTATCGAATAGACCGTATAAAACGTCTAAAATCGGACTACAGATGTCCTTACCTTAATCATATGTACGAAAAACAAAACTTACCAGATCCAATAGCGTCTTGAAAACATCCACTACATATGTAATCTTTTTTCGTGAACCTTTGTAGGTTTAAAATGTTTTCTAATATAATCATCATAAATGGTTAAATATTTAAATTGTAATATACCAACCTACTTACCTTCTTGCAACTTCTTATTATCCTTACTTTGTAAATTAACGTTTGTAATTAGGCTTAATTGTTTGACTGGTGAAACTTCAAGTAATGGAACCCTTCAATAAAATTCTTAACTAAGTTTGTTAAATTTATTTCGATAATGATTTTTTATTCGAATTAAAAAATCGCACTCAGAATTATTAATACTAATTAGAAACATCCTCGAAATTACCTACTTTAATTTTAAAGAATTAAATTGTCAACGAAAATTTGCGGTGGCCTTAAAAAGAGAGATTTTGAGAACTTTATAATATGGCGATTGTATGTATATAAGACAAATAACACGAAAATATGAACTTAAATTATTAAATCTCCGATTATGATAAACAAAGCGATTATCAAAATTTCATTTTTTCAAAAAACCTTTAATTTTATTGCTTATGATACGTTTTCTAAGTAGACAATGTATCTAAAGGAACTTATAAAGAAATAATTTATATGTTAGAATATCAAAGAACTTAAATGAGTTTCCAATATTACCATTAAATGAAGAAAAGCTTACATAAAAAAAAAACTCACATTTTGATTTTATTTTTCATTTTATTGCTTTTTGATCTCAGCTTAATTAAACGTTTTTTGGACTGAAGCCAAGTTAACAAATAATTTATTTTCATTTGAAATATGTATGTACTATACTTCGAAATAAATATACATACTTATATAGCAACTAAGTAATCAAATGTATATTTAGCTACTTTATAAATGTTAAAAGTAGCTATATGTACCTTAAACCTATCTACTTTCTTTAAAATAACTCTGAAAAATGAGGCACATAATGGTATTGATTTATAAATTTGTTTACCATTTTTTTAAACTTCAATAACATGTTGTTTGTTTTGTTGAAATGATAAAAATTTGCACGATAGAATTAATTATAAATAAGCTTTCATCATTATTAATAACTAACAATGAATCAAATTGTTTATAATATTTTAAAATAAGGTACCTGCGGGTAATAAGGCCCATAAATTAAAACTCCACACACACTTCACACTTTTTATGATTTTTGTAGTTAATAATCGTTTTTTTCATTTAATATATATGAGGAGTGCGTTGGTTTATTAGCATATGATGTTGATGCATTTTTGATCTCAACCACCAAATATAATTATAATTTTTCATGTTTTTCAGATTTTTTATTCATAGGCCTTATTACCTGCCCATGGTATAATAAGGCCTATTATCGTTACTTTTGAAAATGTTTTATTTTTTTGTTATTTATGGTAGAAGTCCCATTTTAAATTTATTGTTTATTCCTACAATACTTGTAAGATTGATTAAATAAAAAATCGTTTTATTATCTATAATATTTTTAATTTTATTTCCAAATCTTCCTTAGGTAAACCTCTTATTTCCCGCAGGTACCTTACACAATGTTACTATAATTAAACATTCAATTATTTCAACTTTAACTGTAATAATATTCTTTTTCAAATTATTCAAAAATAAAATAGGCTTTATTATGGGAAATTTTGAGAAAGGGCACTTTACATTTTCATTTTTTGCTTGGTTTATTGGTATTCAATAGGGAAAATATTTCCTTCCTAGAGCAATTTGACCTTGTTTCAAAACTGATTGCATTTGTTATACATACATACATATATCAATACTTATATAAATATATATATATATATATTTAGAGCTCATGAGCTTTTTTGACACGTTAGTTCGACTTATTCGATTAAATCATGAAAACTATGTAGTTATTTCAGAGAATGTTCGTAAAATTAAAATTATAAAAATAAATAATTATGCACAATACAAATAAACACGGTACTTGAGCTTGAGCTACATGATTTTTGAGTTACACAATAAATTTTTGGAATAAAGAAAAAATAGAACAACATATCCTTTAAATGACTAAGGAAAAATTGAACTTTTTGTATGTACTGTACTGAACAAACATGTCTGCATAAATAATAAATGCATTAAAATGTTGAAACTGTCCCAAAAAAATACTACATACGTTTCCCCAAAGATTTGAATTTTCTCTTCTTTTTTTTTTGATTTTTATCTTAGTATTGAATTTTATTTGCATACAAAAATATACAACCTCTTCTTCTTTATAAACAAGACAGACATTATGACAGCTTGACTTAAAAGTTTTCTATACAAACATTTAATCCATTTTTATTAGATATTTAACATATCTAAGACAACAGATCTAGTCGTTAGCAAAGTATGTGAATATGTTAATGACATCACAGTTTAATTCAATACTTATGTACATCGTTACTATTACGTTTTATAATATTGAATAATTATTTGAAGCTTTCATTAAGAATTAAAACGTTCTACACAATCTATTAACATGAAATTTCTAAGCCCGAAAATGTATGTGATCGTCTGAAGATAGGAAAGGAAGTTGATGACATCAGTTGTGTTATATCGAATTTACAGTAGGAAATACGTGGCATTCAATTTGAAAAAAAAAATTATTTGTTTGGCTTTAATAATTAATTAATGTCATCACGTGTACATATTTATAAATTTATTATGAATAATTCAAATAATAATGATTTTATTAATCTTGTTTTGAGGATTCTTAATTTATTGTCAACAAGAGCGCATAAGAAGAAATGGGATTTAAATCCTTATGAATTAATTGACAATAATAATTCATACAACAATTATTAATAGAAAAACTGCAAGTAAATATATGAGCGAAGCCATTTATATAGTATAATTATACTACCTATATAACTAGACTTTTTTGATAGACTTTGAAATTCTATTCTTTATTGATCGTTTGAATGTTAATTGAATTCAGTTCATAGATTTATCTATGGATGAGAATAACAGATCGAAAAAGCCGTATAAATATATACTATATTAGGTATAACATTTTACACACAAATAAATAAAATGCCTAGAAACATAGAATTTGGACAAGACACACGAAAAAAAAAATTTCAATACAAAAACTCTAGAAACTAAATCTTTTATCATACTCAAAGCAAACATATTTCTTCGACGCTTTTTTAAAAAAAAAAAAACTTCTTAATAGTTTAATGCTTATATTTTTCTTTGTGTAGCTTTACTAAATATTCATCAAAAAACTTATACATTTAATCAGCAACAAACGTAACTTTGACTTCCAAACTCCAGAGAGATGACCTTCCATTACGTTCTACCCTATTAATCTATATATAAGCTTAATGACAATACATTTTATATAAATGATAAATAGTTATTTCTTGTATAATATTATAAACCAATAACACATAAATTGAGTATTAATTACTGATTACGTCATAATAAAGAAGTATAAAGAACTACAAGTAATACCTATTTTGACAGAAATAGATTTTCGGAATACATAAAAGTTATACCTACTAGTTAAGTTAAATGTTTCAATACGTTATTACAATAAATTTAAAATAATTACATTAGTATATTACCAAGAATAATTTGTAATCAAACAACAATGGACATTATTCGCTTGTGTGAGTCATATTTGCTCATTGTACCTCATAATGATATCGATAAATTATTGATGTTCTCAACAATGATATTTGGAAAAAAAAACATCATTAATTAAAAGCCTCTTATGTCTTGCTCATAATCCTAAAGTGCACCTATGTAAATATCTGTCCAATGCATATGTCCATTGTAAAATAACTAGATTTATATTGACTACCCTGTAAAGCAAGAATTAACAAAAAGGCGAAACGAACTGATCATATTTTATCATTTTAAATTGGATAATCGTCCTTTATTCAGGCTAGTAGCTGCAAATTTTAGCGCCGGGTATAAATCAACAAGATTGTGCCCCATAATATAAGCTAGAGTCAAATAATCAAATTACTTGATCCTTTTAGCTATACTTTTGATATTTTCACAAAAAAATTACGGTCAAAATCCACCATTAAACGTACAACCATAATTTTTTTCACACATAAATTAAAGGGCCAAATTAAAATATAATGTACAATGTAGGCGTAGGTTCTTGTACATATATGTACAAACATACATAATTATTATAAGCCACATCATAAGAGGTAAAGCAAGCAATTAACAAAGGATACTTAGAAGTACTTAATTAGTCCTGTTTAAAAGGAAAAAAAAAATATATAACAGAATCTACACAAAGGAAAACCACATTAATGTATAATTGAGATTAGTTCATTTGTGGTAAATCAATGTGCGACTGTTGAGAAAATATTACAATTCGAAAAAGCTTTAAGTTTGGATACACTCAAAAATGCACAATTACCGATTATCTATGAAATCACAATAAATTTAAAAATGAATTAAAATTCAGAATTTATAAGGTAGGTGGTCGTCTCTCTGATGACAAAGCCACAAACTATTAAAAGTAGGTACTTATTTCGAATATTATTTATCGCATTATCACATATTTAATTTGTAGGTATGTAGTTTTACTATCGCTTTTTATATAGTATAACAAATTCAAACATAAACGTGACATGAAAAATTATTCGAAACAAAATAAAATAATCAAAACGGCAAACTATAATCGTAATCAATGTGTTACTTCCCTTTTTTCTATTTTCTTTTTTTGTTTGGTGAACAAATAAAAACCTAAATTTTCACATTTTCATATTTAATGAGCATGTAATATAATAAATATGGAAAAAAATAATTCCCTTATAATTGCTGTATAAATGTAATGTATCTCACACCTAAGTTACAGCGCAGACATTACACAAGACCGTACATAATGTATGTTGGGAACGCCCTAAGGTTTAATATGTATAAATAAAACATTTTGAATATAATTATCTTCCAGTCTTGTTTAGTTAAATATTACGTGCCATAAGTTCAACTAATAACGTCGATCGTCTCCTTTTCATCATTCCAACATAGAAATGATAAATTTATCCAATTAAATGCATAACACAATTTAAACTTAGTCGCGACGTTGAATATGTATTCAAACGAAACAAATTTAGTTTGGTACTGTAACCTAATATGGAACTTAATTAACGTTTTTGATATAATTAATGTGAAATGAAAATTTTAGGGCGACAAGATTACAAAGCAAAACTGATAAACAGAAAAAAAGTTTTTTTGAAAGTAAAATGTCATTTAAATGCTATTATCGAAAAATGTTTCTTTTATTCGTTAACTTTTTAGAAGAATTTATACGTTGTACAAAAAAGGACCAAACAGTATTGGATTTAAAGGACACATTTAATGGGAGTTCACATCAAGCTTTAGTGCCAGGTAAAAAATATATTGCCAATTTATTTGAAAATGATGCTTAAAGTAACATTTTTAATTTTAAAAATTGAGTATTTTAGATAATTTTTCATGTCTCGCGGAAGTTGGTCATCCTCTTAAACGGTAGGAGATAAGATGAAAATCATATGTGACAATTTGAATTTAAAGCTCAATTTTGGACTAATCTCACTTCAAAGTTTGTCAATTCTTTAATATGCTAATAAGCTATTGAGTCAAGCACAACAAATTGTCAAAAATTTTGATGTTTTTGAAAGGTTTTCGGAATGGTGATCCGTTATTTTGTAGGTTTGACTGATCAGTATTATAAGGATTTGACTTTTCCTCCTACCACCACCCGAGAGGATGACTTACATTCCACACGAACGCGAAATATATGTAAAAGAACATTGTCCTTGTAACTATTTGTATTAAATTGATTGTAATTTCTCCACATAAATTGTTTTGTTAGTTTTCAGTATTGTTTTCAGTATTGGATGAACCTTTTTTCAATAAATTTAATATTTTTTATATAAAAATTTTATCATTCTACTCGTATATAATGTATTGTAGTTATTGAAAGTTTAAAACAATAAACGAATATTTTTTTAATTATTATATACTTACATAGCTTTATAACACTTTAAATCAAAATTAGTTTTATTATGTGCACAACTTTTTGCTGTCATGCCACTCTATGGAATAACGACCAAAAAAGCATCCAAACTCAAGTTTTATTGGATAAATTTAAGAATGTTGCATAACTTAATAATTTTTTTTGGAATAACATTCATGACGACCTTGTCAATTTATTATGCTACAAGTACCGCTTATGCACTTTCAAAATTAGGTGAGTACCTACACATATATGCATATGTATATCAAAAGTTTAAGTAATTACAACTATAATTACAAATCACTAGGGTTTCTCTCCCAAAATCCCGGGACTCCCAGGATCGACTGAAATTTTGCAACTTTTCTTTAGTTTATTAAATTATTATTCAATATTAAAAAGGAAAAAATAATTCCTAAGTAATGCGAAATCTATCAAAATGTATGCCAACGTACACCTTAAATGTACAAATGGATTACGGGTACCCAGAAATGTTTGCGGTAAAAACGAAATAAACTTCATGTTTCAATTGACCCCACTCTACCCTACGTTAAATTATTTGCGTTTACATTAATTGATTCTATGTACAAAATATATTTCAGAACCGATTATCTGGTATTCATCGAAAATGGTGATTATGGTAAATTTTTTAAAGCTTGCTAAACGTTGGCCAAAATTAATGCTTCATTGGGAAAATATTGAAAAACGACTTCCAACCTATGATGATGATGCAAAAAATTTTAATTTTCATAGAAAAGTCAAACATCATACCCTGTTTATAACTACAACATTATTTGGTAAGAAAATGATTAAATTGAGTTATAAATAATTTCCGATTCGAAAATTGAAATTGTTGATGGGTAATATTTAAAATATTTTATTTAATTTAAAGATGTATACTGTTATAGTACTTAATAATGAATTTTCCCATCAGTTTCCCTCTTGCAAAATAGTTTCAATTTTTAAAATGGCCTACAGGACTATTAATTAGATCCAGAGTGTCTTCGAGGTGGTTCGAGACAGCTATAAAAATATATCGTTCAAAAGACAATTGAAAAAATTCGAACTTGGTTTGATAAGCTTAAATCTAAAGATATGTTTGTTCATCTAATAGAAATAAAGCTGTACAAAATGCAAACAATTGAAGATAATTTACGTTTGTTGACTATAGATTATTGACATTCTGTTCTGTTCTGACACTTCAAATGTTGTATGAGTTAAAATATTGCAAACAATTATTCTTTAAAAATCGGAAATTATTTTTGAATCATTCTATATAAATGTTTCATAATAGATTTACAACATTTTCAAAGTGTAGACTTAAATAAAATTTAAAATTTAGTCGAACATGCCATGTCAATTGCGTCCGGAGTATTTAAAGTATTCAAATGCACCAATTCAAATGCAGTTGAATTATATTTTCATCACTCATTTCCACAGTTATACCATATAACTGAATATTCTGGTGGAGCTAAGGAATTTTTTATGGAGCTAATAAACTACTATAGTGTTTTTCTTTGGTCATTTATGGATTTAATAATAATCACTATTAGTATTTGTCTTTCGACAAGACTTAATCAATTCAATGAGTATTTGTTAAAGTACAAAGGATTGGTAAGTGAGTTCAGACCTAAGTAATAATTATGTTATACGCATTTTTATTTATTATTTTATTATATAAACTAAATTTTTAGACAATGACTAATTCCTTTTGGATACAACAGAGACACACTTATACAATATTATGTGATCTCATTAGTACTATAGACGACGCTATTGGTGGCTTGGTCATTTTTTCAATGTTCAACAACTTTTACTACATTTTAATGCAATTACTCTATACATTTCAGTAAGTCTATAATAAAATATTTAGTAAGTGTTACGTGAATGATTTTTTTAATTTCACTGTATATCCGACATTTGATTAATTTGAGGGTTTTGCGTGTTTTCTTAACAAACGAGTTCTCAAATGGAAATTATCAAGAAATATATGATAACCACTTGGATATCAAACATGCTGAAATGATATATACATATATCTTCCAAAACATCCTATTAGACTCAAACAACGTCTTATTTAGTAAGCAGAGGCATATTAAACTATGCTCTAAAATAAGATAAAAATCCAATTACTTAACACTTACTCTAATTATTTGATTTCTACTTGATTCTGTATATCTCTATTAATTTTAAGTCCAAAAGGCACAGCAGTGGAAGGTATTTACTTTTGGTTTTCATTATTTTTCTTATTTTATCGTTTACTTGTGGTTGCACTAAGTGCTGCTAAAATAAACGACGAATCAAAGAGACCAGCTGATGTACTTAGAGTTATACCGGATAATGGTTATGTAGAAGAAGTAAAAGAAAATTGTAATGCTTTGCTCAATTAGTCGTAAAATTTATGAAACAACTTTCAGGCCAAACGATTTTTAGAACAAGTTATAAACGGCAAGGTTGCACTAAGTGGAATGAAATTCTTTTATTTAACAAGGACACTAGTTTTAGCAGTAAGTACATAAATGTTATTTTTCGTTTAAATACATACCTAAGTATATATGTAACTTACTTTAGATGGCTGGAACAATAGTTACGTATGAGTTGGTTTTAATTCAATTTCAAACAGGCATAATTGAAGGACAGTCAGCTTGTTAATAAACAAAACTATTAAAATATATGTGGAAATATTGTAAAAACCTATGCAAGAGATAAAAAATTTATGGAAACGTTTTAGAATTTTTAAATTATTATTATAGGGCCCAGATATTTATAAAAATTAGAAGAAAAAAGATTGCTAAAAAAATGTGTATGGAAAAGTGTCGAAGGGGTGTGATAACTTTGTCCATTTATAATACCAAAAACCCTAGACATATTTTTACCAATAAAAAAAAATCAAACTTCTAACTCAACACGTTCTAAAGTTATTATGCCAACTAGCGAGCGAACCGAGTGACAAAAATTTTCATTGAATTTTTTTGTTGCAAAACTTTCAATTCATGAAGAAAATACGAAAAAACGGGAAATATTTTTTGAAAATTTCTACATGAAATCAAAGCTACAGTATGGAAGCAAAAAGACGATTGTCTCATATCAGATCCTTAGATACGAGTATTACATATGTGATTAATTAAACTGACTACACTTTCTACCTAGTTTTTATAACTACACTACACAAAAAGTGTCGCCCGTCATTATATATATGAAAATGGGAAGTTTGCAGAAAAAATATTATTTGTCGTTATATCCGATATGAAAATCATCATTTTTCTTTATAGTTATGTACTTTGAAATGTAATAATAACAACTGCACACATACGTAAATATAGTTATATGGGACTATACCTAGGTAGTAAGGAAATAAATTTTCTTTTATGCATAAACATCATATTTTCCTAGAACCCACGGTTACTCTATCTAATAATTTTCCTTCCATCGCCCTATATGTTTGTTATTCTCGAGGTTAAATTTCTCTTAATTATTTGCATGTATATTCAACATATTTCTTTAAATTATTCATAACATGGCACAAATGCTAATAATGCGATATGTACAAAGTACATTTCGTGCTAATGTACCTCTCTCTATGTAATTACACCAACACATTGTATGGATAGATTTAATAATCATATTTGTCCTGTTTTACATCTTTTTAGTAGGCATTAAGTGTACTTTTACTTAGTATGCAAGAGAAAGTACAGTAGAAATAAATATTAATAATATCACATATTTTTAATTAGTTTTAAAACTGGTTACACTCCAATATGATGGAAAAAACTAAATATTTTGATAGTACCGGAAAAATTATTAAACTTAAAACAGTGAACGAAGATAGTTTTCACAATGCTGTCGGTCCTAGTATGAGAAATGGACATGTTTTAAATAATAATTTAGATATAATTAGTTTTTTTTTGTTTTTTTTAGTTTTTACATTTGCTCAAGTTTTTGGAATGATGCCTGTTTGTGGCATCCTGAATATTAATACCAAATTCGTTAAGTTCCGCTGGATGACGCTGAGAGTTTTAATTTCATTCATTTTTTTAATAGGATTCGGTTTTGAGTTAATATTATCTACAATTCAAGCTAGTTTATTGACTATAACATGGGATACAGTAGGTAAATGTATATAATAAACTATAGCACTTTAGGATTCCTAATAATATTTTATAATCGAATCTTTTGCTTATGAATAAAGCAAAAAACTTCTTTGGACAATTACACCAAGAAAAGGCTGTGTCAGGAATCGAAGAGCCAGCGCAAAAGATTCGATCCGTATAGGTGTATGCTTCAGACAGTTCGGCCATGCTAGTCTCTATGTACAATGTACATACATATATCAGTTCAGTACACACTTAGGGCCGAACGATTTACTTTATTTTGGAATTCAAAAAACGGCGGGGCACTAAAGGTGCCTGAAACTATCATTTTGGAGAAAAAAAATTGAGCTCAAGATTTTTTAATTTAGACATTTTTAGAGGTAGAATTCTATACAAAATGAGTACTGGAAAATATGGAAGCAATGGAATTTCCGTAGTTTTCATATGAATTGTGTAAGAGCTAGAGTAAATGGCACACAAAAATTTATATGTTGGATTGAAAGCTTTGCAAAATCGGTTCTAGAAGTGATATCTTGAATTTGTTAAGTGAAAATAAAATTCGGAAGTCTTATTACAATTGCCCTAGTAATTTCTGCATAATAGTAATAGGCGCTATACACCGTGAAAAATTTATTTATATTTGAAATTTGTTAATAATTCTACACTACATATTTAGTATACACATTAACATAGTAAATATTTCGTTGTTTATGTATACAATCTATTTGTGAGAAAAGTTCGCCATTATTTGGCCTACTCATTCATCGTCACCGTATTACATTAATATTAAGCTCTTTCTTTGTCTCTGGTATTAGACTATGGAACTCTTTACATTTGAAGATCCGATGCTCTGTGGAACCAAATGATTTATGAAACTATGTTTCGCTTACTTAAACAATCCTCGTACTTTTTTTTGTATTTTGCTGGACTTTATTTTGTTTCCTTATGCATAATATAATCAGATATCTTGAAATAAAAAAAATATTAATTTTTCATTTATCAGTTCTGGATCTACTGATGAAAAGATACCTATTACCTGTACGCCTGTACCTAACCTAATGACAAATAATAATTAACTATTTTAGGTCCTGTAATTTTTTATGCTGCTTGTTTTATTGGTAATATTTTGTTATTTAATTTGGCGAGAGAATGGCCAACGCTAATTCGTTACTGGCACCGAACGGAAAAAACATTTCTAAAAATTCCTTATACAGCAATAGCAAAAGGAAGTCTGTCAAAAAAAATCAGATCTATCTGCATAATTTTAATATGTACATCACTAAGTATGCTCATTTACAGCCGCAAAAACTTATCAAACATTTCTAATTAAAAAACATTTTTTTTTCCTTATATAAATCTTCTAGTTGAACATATTCTGTATATCACTTCGGTTGGTTATAACAATATGAAACAAATAGAAATATGCAAATTAAACACAACTTTTATGAAAAATTTGCTTCTAAGGGAAAGAAAACATATTTTCAGAGTCATCCCGTATAATCACATTTTAACAATACCGTTAGAGGTAACATGTTAATCTATACATAATATATGATTGCAAAATAATGGGCTACAATTCCCTCCTATATAGTTGATTTCAATATCGATGTCCTTCTGTTGGATGTATATTGATGTATTTATAATAATAATAAGTATTGGAATCACTACACGTTTTGAACAAATTAATGCAAGGATACAGACAGCTCGTGGAAAGGTATGATGCAAATACATACCTACATATGTAAATTTACAGAAATACATTTTTTCCAGATAATGCCAGAAACATTTTGGATTGAAGTAAGAAGTCATTACACAGACCTTACTGAATTACTAGATTATGTCGATATAAAAATATCACACATTGTTCTTCTCTCATGCGGCGGTAATTTATATTTCATCTGTGCTCAGCTATTCAACAGTTTTAAGTAAAAATTTTGATTTTCCGCATAAAATCAATGCCCTTGGTAATTTAAATTTTCAGCGAAATTCCCCACCTTATCAGTGTCATATATTTTTGGTTTGGTTTGGGATATGTTGTATGCAGAACGCTAGTAGTGTTATTTCATGCTTCATATTTAAATGATGCTTCACGAAAACCATTGCCAATGTTAAGAAGAGTTCCATCGAAGGCCTACAGTTTTGAAGTATAATTTTTTGTTTATCGAATTAGTATCTTCTGAAGTTGTATTTTAATTTAAGGTTCAAAGATTCATTGAGCTGGTAAGAAATGGAAATGTTGCACTGTCTGGCAAAAAATTTTTCTTCCTCACTAGAACATTAATTTTGGCAGTATGTCTTTTTTTATACATACATATGTACAACTGGAAATGTCAATTAAAGAAAATTATTATTATTTTTAGATGGCTGGAACAATTGTGACGTATGAATTAGTTTTGCTAGATGAAGTTGAACAAAAGCCTAGTAGATATGCTGATTGCAACGAAACAAAATATCTTATTATTTAAAATAGAAGTTTGTTTTTTTCTTTCGTACATACTTAAGGATTTATAAAGGAGCCACCTGACTAGAAAATGCTTTAACCTCGTCGCTGTTCTATCAGTAATTTAAAAATATGTGTATATTGCGTAAGAACTATACCTAAAAAGATTTTATTTATTTATTTTAATTCATTTCTTATTAGTTGTTGGTTGATTGGTTGACAGTTACATTTGGTTTAAAACTTCTAATTCTATTATAAATAATATTAAGTTGTGGAATGGTACCTATAGTAAATTATATTTTCCCTATTATTCAAAATTGTATATATATGTAGACGCTACATATGCACACATGTATACCACATATACATTGTACAAGTGCTAGGAAAATATATCAAAATGAACAATAAATTATATAATCATATTTGCAGATCTTTTCATATACATATCGATTAAATCATCTTTCTAAACCAGGAAAGGATTTCGCTTAAGGTTAACAGAACTGAAATTGTAGGCCCATAAAAATCTCAAAATATTAATTCATACATACTGTCCAATTGTCCATAAACTACTTATATTCCAAGTTAACTACAGCTAAAAATTCTATTTACTCGTACTTTTTAAAACTAACTCTGTTGCAATTTCTGCTTTTAGAAATTAAACCGCAATTATGTTTTTTGCATGATTTTGAGTAAAGAATAGAAAATAAAATTTAAAAATATCTAGATAATTGTTCATTAATATTTTATTATTAAGAAAATTATTTTCAATATGCGAGCGAAGCAAGCAACAGATTTTTTGTGAAAGTTTAGAAAATCTATGTAATTAAATATTGTATAACTACAAAACGATGGAAGATATAATATGATTCCCTGAGTATCACCGCCTACGTACGTCAATGCTTTACTAATCATACTAGGTACGTGTAATCTAGTCATAATATCTATCGTAAAAAACCACTAAATACTAATTTACTTGAAGTCCGTCCGTGATCATTTTAGTTCTAGACCATGATAATTTCACGTTTTATCGCATACTGTTTATTTATTTATTTTATACATTATGTATAGTATGGTATATAATGTATATACTTTTATTTAGCACGGATAAAAATATCTTAAATATAAAATAACCAATTTCAATTCTGATCCAAAGGAATAAGGAATCCTATATTTAAAAAAAAAATAGTTAAATTGGACTTAAATTGAAATTGAATATTTTAATTTAAGATTGACTTCTTATTTCGTGGATAGAACACATAAAACGTATACCTACAACGATGAGGAATTTCACGTCTAAAGTCTTCACTTTTCTTAAGGACAAAATTAAATTTTTGTTTATAATATTGAAGTGGAGAAAACTACATCGTAATGTGTAAGTATTCGTTATGTTTATATATACCTACCTACATAAATAGGAAATACATACATAATATATGTAGTTACAAAAATGGGTTTGATTTTGGATTATATCTATAAGCTTTTTTAACGCATTTCAGTTCAACGCCAAAAATTAATCAAAATTTAAAAAACTTTTATTTTTTATTAAATATTTATACAGAATAAAATCTAAATTCTTGTTTAAGAAAACCTTTTTCAAATAATTTATTTGGTAAAAAAACCTGCAAATACAAAATATTATAAATACAAAGTTTCAAAACATATCTTAAATAATAAAGAAAATCGAAAATTCTGTGAGATTATTGCAATTTTACAATTAAAAAAAGTAAATCTGCACGGCTTCCACACCGTAATATTCCTATCCATAATATTCGTAATACTCCGTAATATTCCTATCCATATTCCACACCATAATTAATATCCTTTAGCATTAATGAGGCAATATAAAAGGTTTAGTTGTTAATAAACAGTAGGTATAAATAATTATTTTTTTTAATCTACGTGTCTGATAAACGATAACAAAACGACAAACATCAATAAAAATGCTTATACACAATATACAAATACATATCGTGCATATTTTTTAGAACTAATTACTGACACGTGAACCATTTTAAAGGATTGTTTATTGTTTACCTTTACATCTCATAAACTAAACAACTTCTTTAGTTAATTGCTAGATACGTCCATTGTACATGTACATACCTACATTATATTTATTGTACTAAATGAAATTTAACGATAAACAATTAAAAATGAGAAGACGAATATCACCATCATCCTCCTCACTTACAACCACAATCGATAATAAAGTACTTTATACGCCAATTCAACCGGACAATCCCAAAGAAAAATTTGTTGAATTTAATGATAGTTTTCATCAAGCAATTTGGCCAGGTATTGTTAGCCAATTGCGCATTTTATCAATTACTAAAAAATTACATTTCCTAGTTCTAGCTGTAGCTCAATCTTTTGGTATGATGCCAGTTGGAGGTATACGTACTCCAAACCCAAATCAATTAAATTTTCGCTGGAAAACCATACGAGTATTAATGTCATTTATTTACATAAGTATGGGTTCGTTAGTAGCGCTACTGTATTTAAAGAGACTCGCAAAAATTGGAATAAACGCTAAGAATGTTGGTAAGTGAAACAATTTTTTTTGTTGATATCATAAAGTAGTTAGTTTGTCTACTGGACAAATGATTGGCTACCATATTAAGGTTGTTCATAAATATTTATTTTTTAATTTAGATGAAACTCTGAGACAGTTTACGCTCAAGCTAACACGTACATGAGTTTTCTATTAAAACAATTTTATTCATAGGAGCCCATCTCCAATTACCCTTGAACCTTTAACCAAAACCAAAGTTAAATATACATATAGTATTTGCAATATTGTATTCTGTTGTCCTCAGTAGATTTTGTCCTAAGGCCGAACAAAAAGTTAAAATTGGCAAAATCTCAATTGGGGACTATACATATATTTTGTATGATTCCAAAATAGTATAGTAAAGAGAGTTCTGGATAAATAGTATATTCACAATTTCATACAAATTACAACAACAATGTACAAACTTGTCGTAGTGGTACTATCTATGCTCTTGCTATCTTGCTCTTTTTTCAGCAACGAAAGAGTTTTTTCCTTTAAATTATACATTTTCTGAAATATTATCAAAGGAATATTATGGGAACAATATATATGTTTTTTTAAATACGAAATATTTTCTTTAAATGGAACCTAATCATTAATTTACTTTCAGTTGGACTTGTCTTTTTTTCATGTTGTGTATTTTGTGGGCTACTGTTTTTATTTCTATCACAGCGATGGAAAGGACTAATGATTGTATGGAGAAAGCATGAAGAGGTATTCCTAAATTATCCATATAAACTTAATGGATGGAAACTGTCGACTAAAATTCGACTTACGGCACTGCTATTTTTCTGCTTAGCCATATGTAAGTTTTAGTTGTTATTGTAATTTTATACAAAAAAAAAATCTTTTAGTTTAATTTCAGTGGAGCATATTCTGTTTCTATCAACACGTATTTACAGTTTTGTTGAAACAGTGCATTATTGCAATTGGAATTTTGAAGATCCATTGAAGGAATATTTTAGCACAGAATATCGGCACATCTTTCAAATTATACCTTATCATTTTGTAGTTGCATTTTTTCTGATGGTAATTAATAAGACATTAAATTATCAATAACATCGAAATTTGTAAAATATTTTATTTCAGTGGATCAATGTATCTCTAACTTTTGCATGGAATTTCATGGACGTATTTATAATTATGATAAGTATTGGACTCGGTACAAGATTTTTACAAATCAATAATCGTTTGGTTTCTTTCAATGGAAAGGTTTGTGGTGTAATTCGATTTCTTTGTTCAAAAATATTAAATTAATCAATTAAATGTTTGTCAGAAAATTCCTGAAGAAACCTGGTATGAAATTCGACAACATTACGTTCTTATTTGTGAACTATTGGAAATTGTTGACCATAATTTGGCTGGAATTATTTTGTTGTCATGTTCGAACAATTTATATTTCATATGTTTTCAACTGTTAAATATTTTTAAGTTCTGTTAAATTTTACTGATGGTATTCAAGCAATGTTAATTTGATTCACTCTTGCAGCAAATTACCATATCTAATTAGTTCAATCTATTTCTGGTATTCCTTATTATATTTGATTGGACGAACTTGTGTGGTTTTTCTGTGTGCAGCATCCATAAATGATTCAGCCCGTAAGCCAATTGAATTTGTACGGTCAGTATCTACTGGTGATTGGTGTACTGAGGTAATATTAACATTATATAGGTAGTTATATTTTTACCTTTCAGTGGAAATAGAGATACAAATTGTAATTTCGTATTAGTCAAAGAAAATTGTTCTAAATTAAAGGTTTCTAAGAGTATATTGATTTTTTCGCTTAAAATATTCTTTTAACTCTAAAATAAAAATATGTATTTATTTTTCTATCATTTTTATATCATGTATTCATGAGCTGCATTGAAAATTAGTCGAATTAATGGAAAACCATTCAAACTCACATAAAAGTTTATTGAAAACTGAAAATTGACAGTTTGGCAACCACTGCATTATAGTAAAATAAAAATTAATTTATTCATCAATTTTAAGCTTGAACGATTCGCAGAACAAGTAGCCACAGAACAAAATGCTCTATCTGGTATGAAGTTCTTTTTTATGACCCGAAAACTACTTTTTGGGGTATTTATTTGTTGAATGTGATTTGCATGTCTTCAATTATTTTTCATTTGCTTTAGATGGCTGGTACTGTCGTGACTTATGAATTAGTTTTACTTCAATTTGACGAAGAAACTAAAACAACCGGAAACTTACACATATGTGAAAAACATTAATGAATAAGAACTTTTTATTAATATTATTGCCTTAGGCTGCAACGATCATATAGTAATTATTATAGAACAATATTTGTAGAATTATAGTACTTCAATGTAATTATAGTGGAAAAGGATATCAATTAAGTCACCATTAAAAAACTATTTAACTATAAAATATTTTGCTGATTTAGAACTATAGTATATATGAATTGTAATAAAATCAAACGATAAACTTAAATAAAAAAACATTGCTCGTCAAACAAAATTTTTTTTATTCAAAACATTAAAAAACAATTTACCGATAAAGTTAAAATATGAAAACTCTACAATTAAAAAAGAAAAACAAAAAATAAACTTTCACACATTAAAACTAAATTATTGCTGGTCTCTTATTTATTAATTAGACGGGAGCTATTTTATAGCACATTAAATATGCAAATGGAACATTTAATAGTTAGGTATTCATAGTACTGTAATTTGCATATAAATAGTACATTTTATTGACTGTAGGCAGGGTCGATTTTTTTTTTTGATTAGGATTCATTAATTATTAAATATTATTTTTCAAAAATTCTCCTTAATTTGGAATTAATCTCTTCTTTTATAGTATATTCATATTTGAAACTACCCTGTAAAGTTTTACCTTAAAATATTCACATTGAAGGGTGAGAAATAAAACGAAAATTTAGATACGATGGGCTCTTTGAGTCTCTTTTCCTGGGATATACCGATATTTGCTCCTTCCAATTTTTAAAAAAAAGGTAAAATTACTGCTGAAAGGGGAATAAAGGATTAAGTCCAAATGGAACAGCCCAGTTTTATTTTAATTTTTTTTCTAAAAAAATATTCATTCTAAAAAAAATTCCGCGATTTTGGAGAGAATATGAGAAAATATTTTTTTTATTAAAACAAGTTAGATAAGTACATAAAAATATATCGATCCAGCCTATATTTTATATACTGAGTGGATTATTTCTTCCAATTGTCATTTATTTGTTTTACAAGATGGATAGAAGAGAGGTGAAAGTGGACTGTATAGTTAGTTATGTTAACCTAAAGCTTTCATTACATGTAATGCGGCTCTATTATAAATTGTAAATATTTACAACGTACCGTCATCCGCCTAAATAAGAACATTAAAAAATATTCCAAAAAATATTAAACAATCCAAATATACTTTACTTTATAAAATGAACACTACAGAACTAAACCTCCTTTAAACCATTATTTGTACTTGGTTGTTGCTTACCTGCGGGTTTAATTGTAGTAATAATTGGTGGTGGGCTAGTTTGTGCCTCAGTCTCTGCCTTCAAACTTATCCGTTCGTAAACGATAATTTGTTTACCAATTCGATCGAATGTATACTATTAGATAAAAATAAAATACAACATTAATAATAGAATTATAAATTAAATAAACTTTGTAATTCTTCGACTTAATAAAAATTTAAACAAAAGAATGAAAAATACAACGTCACAAAGTGATTACGAAGTTAAGCGTTTTCAAATTAATGACCATTACAATACAATAATAAGTAAAACAAAATAAAAGAACTACACATAATGGAGGTTGTAACAAAATTTCTAAAACCAACTATTTCTATTTCAGAGAATCATTTTGTAGTAAATGTAAAGAGTATTTGTGCATAAAATTCCCCCCCCCCTTTGCAATAAAAATGTTCTCCTGTCTCTGCACACCCATCATCATATTGACAAATTAACATTATCGCTTACCTCACAATTGTCTATAGTATGAATTTCCCTGTAGTTTACCAAAAAATCTCCAATACCAGTTAGTAGATTATCAAATAATACTAAATGTGTGGGCATCGCTGACTTTGGATAAACTGGTATATGAGATCGAATCCATCCAGCAGGATTTTTATAAAACATATTGGTTTCATCAATATACTGATCGTCGTTGGTAAAATTTGGTTCACATGACAAAAATTTCATCGTAACATTCTCATGAACGTGACTATTTTGAAATTAAATCATCAAATCGTCATCGTTAAAAACGTATTTATTCATTACCTATAAAATGGTGTTGAATGACATGGCATCAGAAACAGTATCTTAGCTCGATGGCCATCATCATCTCTATAGTTTCGGGATATTTTGGCCAATATTGGCATAACTTCTATGACACCTTTCTGATGAACTAAACTTAAATATACGGCTGGCACAATGTTTCCAATCAACAGAGCTATCGCTACCAACCATAAAGACCATCTAAAAATAGATTCGCTTAAAAATGACATTTTGGATATTACGAGTATTCGTCATACTTTGATGCTTTGCGACTCCATCTAGATATAAAATCGGAAGTAATATACAAACACATTGGTAGTAATGAGAAAATAAATCGAAATTCCTTATGTGGCAGTACACTGTAAACAGATACAGTGAATAAAATTGTCCACAGTAAAGTTATACGTTCCGGATGGGATTCTTGGTGTCTTATAGTGTCGACAATTGCTAATAAAAATGGAATCGTCGTAATACCAAGTATTGTTGGTAGTCCAGTTGTAAAGTACCAGTACCTAAAAATATAACAATACAAATATTCAATCATTATCATCCTATTTGTCGCCAGGGAACATTGGCTAAATCAAATTATTATCCTCCCATAGCAAATTCATTGATTTGTTCATTCTATTTTTGAATAGGGTAACAGTCTATCGAACATGTGTACTTAGTGGAAGGATCTACTGTTTTTACTTGATGTGTACTGATTGAAAATATTTAGCAAATAAGTTACCGGTAAATTTTTTTTTAACATTTTCTTGATGGAAAGGAATTATGCTAACTGCATAATTGCATTTTACTTACCACTTGTGAACTCCATAAAAGCTTCCAATCCCATTCAAAACATTTAATTTGAAAAATTCAAATGGCGTTAGCACAAAGGTTCCGTGAGCAAAGCAATCAATAGCAATAACAAAGGAACTGGTGACTAAACTATAAAAATGTAAATGAATTAGGTTAATTATTCGGAACCATTATTTTTAGTTACCCTATCAACAAATATCGTTTTAGCAACATTTCAGGTACTTTAAATTTTGATTTTATTATATGACGAAGACATAGTGGAAGCCATGGAATAGCAGCTGTTGGTCGAATAAAACACAGCACTGATATGAACCAAATAAAAACGGTTGATTCTAAAAAAACAAATATTTTTCTACTTTATAATTATAGATTTTATTAATACATTTTCAAAAAAAAACTACCTGAATGCCATGGAAAATAACTTAGGGCAATGGTGGTTAGTGTACCTTCAACGGTATTGGCCAGTGTTCGTGTACCCATATAAAACCAAAACCAGGCAATTCCTATTAAAAATGCAGACCATTTGCTATTATTACACCATTTATAGAAGCGATAATCTGCAAATGCTGTAATAACTGCTTGTACTATTCGGGGCACCAAAATCTAAAAATGAAATAACTTTAAAATAGAAACATCCTTTTATTTATTATATATATTTATGTAAGTATCTGATTCAGTAGAAAAAAATTATTAATTTCTATTGGATAGGCGAAAGTTCCAATGCAATAAAAAATAGGTTGTCAATTTGGTGTGATCATAATAGATGACCGAAATTTGTGTACCAAATGAAATTATATTATGAATAGTAATAAAGCGGACATCTTTTCGGGAAAATTATCGAAAAATGCAAAGTAAGTACATGGATAAAACAAGAACAATGAAATATGCCCCCCACCGTGGTACTTTTCATTGAAGAAAAAATAGATAGAATTGCAATACAAATTAATGTTTTTATAGACAAATCTCGTCTCGTTTATTTAGATACTGAGATGATTAATAGATTAACAACAAAATACCAGTCAATATTTAAGGAAAATGAAATTGTATTGTAACCTTCTTCTCTAGATGATCATCATAAAATTAAAGAATAAGAATTCTTACTTACCAACCATTCAACTTGATCCAAATTAAGTAATGCTAATAATTTATAAATTAAAGCAATTAGTACTGGATGCACGTAGCTTCGTATTCCACGACTCCATTCCCACGTTAAATGTCCATATCTAATTTTTATTCAAATAAAAACATTAATTGGAGAAGTCCCAAAATGTTGGTAAAAAAAATTACCCAAATGCTAATTTGTGAGAAACCTCTAAACTTTGCCAATACTCGTCTGGAACATACCAGGTTTTTACGACAAACACCGAAATAACTCTATATATAAGAAATGCCACAAATATACGGGAGCCCCACATTTTCAATGAATTATAAATTAAACTAAATAAATTGATTATATTCTTTATTTTTATTAAACTTTATCATGGATTTTGTAAATAAAAATCCATTTTGTTGAAAATTTCTTTTAGATTTTAGAGCAAAATATTAAAAATTAATAATAATGTAACTATGAAAAAAAAACACTAAAAACTCTCCTGCATAGTGATGTGCAGTATTTGGGTACCCGTGTAAAACAACCCTGATACTCAATACTAACAACGAATGAATGGTATTAGATTAGGATTAGAGTTATTTATTATTAACGAATTGGATAATAAATTTGGAGTAACTTTTAATTAAAGAAACTTAAAATTATTTATTTATTTTATTTTGACAACAGTGGAGTCCACAAATAAAACGATTTCTCGTTAAACTTGTCTAATAGTTTGAATATCCCTCTCTAAATGTTGCGAGTTTCACAGGCGTTGATGTTTAATTTCAAAATTAACTGATACAAACAATTTTTGAACTGCTTTTATGAAACCAAAAACCACATTCCCTTTTGCGACCCTGCTCCTCTATCGTCGTTTCGTTTTGGGTTGAGACGGAAAGTTTGAACATCCGGCGCGAAAAATCGTATTTTCCATAGTTTTCTTATATCACGTGTTTTCTATTTCAATTAGAAGGGGTGTGTATTGTTGATGTCACATTTTATATATTTTGAATACAAAAATATCAACTAAAAAAGACCGGGTAATTGGCCTAAAAGTACCTGGGGGTAACCACAAACCCTTAATTAATCGAACTTGCACATCACTACTCCCGCAACCGCATAGTGTGAAAATATAAAATAAAATATTTTTATTATTATAAAGAACATAACCTCAAAATTGTTAATTTATTTTACTAAACAAATATTAAAAAAATCCCAATTCACGAATAATTTAAGAAAAATTTCTGATTCAAATTCATATTTTTAAGATATGGCAGCACTGGTTGACAGCAAAATTAGCTATTCAGCTATAAATAAAAACATTCCTTTTTACCGACGTTAAGTTTTTTTTTTACTTGATGTTCGATTATCATTTTACATTTATCTTAATTAAAGAATGAGAATAATGTAATATAGTTTAGTATTTACATCAAATGTTTGGATTAATTAAAAAAATTCCATTCCCATATAAAGCTGGTAACTATTAAAAACAATATTTTTATTATTATAAAGAACATAACCTCAAAATTGTTAATTTATTTTACTAAACAAATATTAAACTTGAAATTTGGTCACTTTTGCATAGCTTATTAATTGTATAGTATTTAGATTGATTCTGCTATACTTTTTCGCTAACTGAATACTTCAGTTGGTCCTGTTTATGTTCACTTGTTTTACTCCTCCTCCTAAGTGAACTACATTGATGATTACTCAAAATATCCTCAAATTTTTTAGATATAAGATTATTCTCCAATTACAATATCGAATTCTCAATTGCAATGGCCGAAGCACTGGATGCTGCCAAAGAGGACAGAAAAACCAAGAATACTAAAACCAATCAATACAAATCCAGATATAATGGGATGCGTAAAAAGAGTTGGGTAGATTTTTCTGATGAAAAACGTGTCTGCTTGAATCAAGAGGAACGTGTGAAACGACGAAAATACTGTTTGCTTCTTGGTTATTCGGGTGCTGACTACTTTGGCATGCAACGAAATCCGGAAATGAAAACTATCGAGGAAGAGTTATTGATTGCAATGAAAACTAACAAATGGATCACTGAGGAGGCATTTCAACAAATGCAAACAATACAATTTCAACGTGCCGCTCGAACGGATAAGGGAGTTTCAGCGGCCAGACAGTGTGTATCATTGAAATTACGTAAGATTTTCTTTAATAAATCAAAGATAAAAATAAAATATTCTCCATTTCTTGTAAATAGCTGATGAACTCGACATTGATGCATTAAATAAACATCTTCCCGATCAAATTCGTGTATTTTGTGTGAAACGTGTTACCAAAGGATTCAATTCAAAGGATAAATGTGATGCTCGCACTTATACCTACACAATACCTACGATAGCATTTGCCAACATTGACGAAAAAGTAGAAATGGAAAGTTATCGAGTATCAGCTGAAAAAATGGTGAAATTAAGTGAATTGCTAAAAATGTTTGAAGGGACAAAAAGCTTCCACAATTTTACATCAAAAAAAGATTATCTCGATCCATCATCCAAACGATACATCATTTCATTTGAATGCAGTTCACCGTGGATTGCGGCAAACAATGTTGAATTTGCCGTTTTAAAAGTGAAAGGACAAAGTTTTATGCTCCATCAAATTCGTAAAATGATTGGTCTAACACTGGCGGTTATTCGAAATTTAACAACCGCCGATACCATTCAACGGGCATTCACTGAGGTCCGACTTGATTTGCCAATGGCACCCGGTTTAGGTTTAGTTCTCGATCAGGTACACTATGATCGTTATAATGCACGCTATGGAACCGATGGTGTTCATAACACATTGACGTGGGAAAATGAAGAGCCGATCATTCAGAAGTTTATTGAAGAATATATTGTATCAAATATTGTCGCAACAGAATTAAAAGACAAATCAATGATGTCGTGGATTGAAACGCTTCCGATGCATTCGTACGATGAGCGGGTTGATTCAAAACCAGAAGATGAGTTAGAAGAAGTGAATGGTGGCGATGACGATGAAGAAGATAAAGAAGTAGTGGTAAAATCACAGTAGATTGTTTGATGTTAGCATAGTTTTGAGTGTTTTTAAAATTAATTTTTCAACATTAAATAAATGTATGACGCCCAGAAAATTGTAAATTTCAATTAAAGTATAAATACGACATTTTTTGTTTAAAAAGGTCGTTTTTTTTGTGTGTAAAACTTTATTCATATTTTGCGCTGTTATTTTCAAAACATTAAATGAACTCATTCATCAAAATGGCGTGTTCAATATTCTTAATTTTGTTATTTCCATACGTTGTTACACCTCGTAATAAAATGGCGACATTTTTATAAACACAAGAAACGTCAATTGTAGCATTCCTCTTTCTAGCTCCGAAAATTGAAGACGGAAAAAGTATATTTTTGCCAAAAAAAAAAATGGATCAAAATACAAATAGTTTATTAATTTTAATTATATTTACTATTTTTTCAAATGGTAAGTAAAATGTCTACTGACAAATATCACTTCATATACGTATGCACAGGCAATTCCATCCAGAATAAATATAATTTTCCTTTTTTACCTTTCTAGTTAATTGTGATAATTACGAAATAAAATTAAAAACAAATGCTCCAGCCGTTTTGGGGGCTCGAATTAATTTTACCGCTGAACTATATACAAATGGAAAATTAATAGATTCTGAGTATATTTTCAAATGGCGTGATAATGGCATTCCGGGACATAGAGACGTAAGTTCCTACTTTATGTTACATATGTTGATAATTTTTGTATTGTTGTAAAACTATTTTTGGTTTATTATCAATTTATATCTTTTATAAATATTGCGCATTATTTATATTTTATCCAGAAAACATACATATTGCTGTGTAGACAAGAAAATTTATTGCAAGAACAACAAAAAAATGCAAAAACAGGTTTATTGGATGTGCTAATAATTTGTTTTGCATAAATAATTGATTGTTTATGCGAAAATTATCTCGCTTGAGACGATTGTTTATTATTTTATTTAAAAAATATCCTATAACTAAATTACTTAAGAATCATATGGTTCTGCAGAGAAAATATGATCCGCTAAGTTAAATTACCATTTAGGATTTCCACGTTGCTATAAATCGTCTTATTAAATTTATTGATACTATACAATATTGTATGCTTCTAGGCTAATTATGCTAACCGGCAAATTTATCCATTTATTTTGTATAGATTGGTTTGTTTATTCAACCATATGGTCTATTCTGCAACGTCATTTAGCATTTCAAATAATTTCGTATAATAAATTGCAGGAAATCAAAACAAATTCATCCCGTTCAGAATGGTCAGCTGTATATTCCGCTGAAGAAGGTTATCCGCCTGGTAAATATGTTGTCGAAGTAACTGTTGAGAAATTATGGTTCTTTTACTATATCATTGGATCGGAACGTTTAGAATTTAATGTTACAAGTAAGAATTAAGTTAACTTAAGAAGCTAAGAACAGTAAATAACATTGATTTCCCATATTTAGGTCTATTGAATGGTGAACTTATACTAAGCCAAAACGGTACACTTAGAAATACCGAGTACATATCAAGCACTGAACCTCTTAATCAAACAATAAACATTTTGGATACGGATATGGCATTTTTAACCAAAAACGCAACATTTATTACAACATATTGGTTTATCAATTGTATATATGTTGGACCGTCAACTAATTTTACTCATATAAGTCAATATCAAATAGAAAACAAAAAATATGACATTGAAGTTCTTGTTGTTGCATCGTTTGAACCAGAACCTACAACAACAACAACAACTACTACTACTACTACGACAACAACAACAACAACAACGACCACTACCACAACTCCTAGTACAACTACAACGTCAACAACACCAAAAACTACTACTCCTATTACTACTTCAACTACAGCTGTTACCACTACTTCACCGTCACCAACGACAACAACAACAACAACAACACCAAAACCATCTTCAACAACTCTTAAACCAACTACATCGATTACACCTACCATAATAACCACTACAACACAATCTCCACCAAAAGTAAAGCGTGATACCATGGCCATTGAAAAATTAAATCAAACAAACGACAGCAGTACAAATAAATTAGAATATCAAATTGAATTACAGCCAATTGTTACTACTGTGAATGATACAAATGCTTTGAGTACGACCACTATTTCTACTAATGAAAAACTACCAAATAACGACCAGCCATTCGTTTGTTTCAATAAATCGTCAGTGGCACCAGACCCAAAAAAAGTTTATGGCTACTTTTACAAACAAGTTACGGTTAAAAGTAAGTTCCTTCTTCTGTACTTGCTATATTGTTCATATCTCACAAACAAAAACTAATATCAATATTTCCAGATCCAATAGCAAATCTAACGGTTACCGGTGGCAGTTGGCTACAGCACGGCGATATGGCCAATTTAGATGTTAAATGTAATGGATCACCGCCATATGAATATTGTGTTATAATGTACACCAATCAACATAATATGACGGGCAATGAGACATGCGAAAAAATGCTGCCATTGGATTCATGTCAATTTTCGATTACGCACTATTTTCCAAATTCACAAATTTACACAATTCTAATTATAATCCGAAATGAAGTGATTACCATACACAAAGAGATAACAATTAATATTTATAATGCAACAAAACAATCCCAACTATCGGTTATAGTTGTTCCGGTGGCATTTTCTTTGGTTGCTGTTATTTTGGTTGTTTTTGGCGTTGCGTATTACATACAGAATCGAAGTCGGTAAGTTTTCTATATACTTTGTTTTTGTCTCCTGTCCCATTCCTATTGGGATTACGTTTAAGAATATTCTATTTAGGTGTAGGTATGTCTGCTCGTCACCACTGAGACCTCAAAGATGTATTTTGGATGCCCTTTCTAAAGCTTATATGTCCTAGTTTAGCGAGGTGTTGTTAATGAGTCTTAACACCCGCGAGGAAATGTTCTGTCTGCTGTCGTTTGGAGTCAGGATATATCCGCCTATGGGCATTCGGGCATTCGCAGAGTATGTGTTCCGCCGTTTCGTCTTTTTTGAAACAAACGGAATGTAGCGTCAGGTGTTCTGCAATGCCGTCTGAATACTCGAGGTCAACTAATTTCTCTGTTAGCCTCCAGTTTATTTGAATTTGCTCTCTTGTATCTTGCCTTTTTGTATCTTTAATTTATGAACAATTTCTAGAATAGAGAGATTTCATATCGAACTGCAGACAGGATCTTTGTTATTTTTTATTCAATTTCTAATTTTTTCTTTTCTACTTCTAGATTTGCTGTCGAAGTTGCCGATTTTAATTTTGGCGAAACAGCATCGGTCGACATGGAATACAAAACGTTCCATCAACGTTTATACGACAGTGTTCGGGCACTTGTTCGAAGAACGTCCGATACATCTGGCAGCGAATCGTCACTTAAATATGGTTCGATGACATGAACATCTCTAGATTTACCAACAGATTTAGCGCCAAAACAATTATAGTTAAGTATATAGTTTTTTTTTTTATTATTATTATTATATATTTTTAATTTGTTATTATTGCAATAATTAGAAATTCAGATTTTTCACCATTATTATTTGTTGTTAAAATTAAAAAAAAAAAAAAAGAATTGTACACTTAGGGTTTGAGTCAATTCTAAAAAAAACTGTAATTGTTTAAAATCGCCGCCAATCAATTACGCCTAATTGATAAAAATGGCAGAATGTTAAAGAATTCGGAGAGGTTATTGGTTGCTTTGTTGAACGTCCTCAAATCATGTTACAGCATGGACGCAATTCACGAATTAAATAGTTTGGTGTTTTTTTTTTTTTTTTTTTAGTTTTTGTCTGGTAAGGTGATGAATTTGTGGGTCTATTATACAATTCAAACGAAATCGGATTTAATCCGAACGTACGGATCCGATCCAGCTCGCATTGTGGTATTATGAACGATGTCGAATTTTCGGCCATTGAGCTATAGTATTTAAATAGAAAATATCGTCAATGGCAATTCCATTTTTTTTTCTTTAATTTCTCTTACTTTTTACAACAACAAAAATCTACTTAAACGCAACAATTGTTGAAGTAAAAGACTTGGTGATGAGTAAATCATATAAATCTGTCATATAGAGAAGTTGTCGTATTTATCCGAATTCGGATTTCATAATCGAATCCGATTTCGTTCAAATTGCATAATAGGCCCCCCCCCTGAATGTAATGCGCACGTAATTTATTATTTTGCCACTTTTACGGTAATATGAAAAATCAAAATTTATACACTCAAGACTGTTCAGGCCAATTTTTTTTTCGAAAATTCTTTTTATTTTGTTTTTCATAAATAAAAATATGATTTCCATTGGTTTATTTGTGATAATCCGTTAAACTTATATGGGTCGTAGTAGATATGTTAGTTAATAATAATAAAAATTTAAAAAAAAAGAAGTTAAAATAGAAAACTAATTAATTAATAGAAATATTGTGCATTGTACATATAAATTATATTATTTAAGATTAATCTAATTGGCTAATTTATGTTTTGTATATATTTCAATATCCTGACATTTTTTTAGTATCCTTTACTATAGAACACATGCTCGCTCTTTAAATTGGGGCGCTACTATGAATTGCGTACTGAATACGAAAACGTTTAGGATCGCTTCTTCTATTGCAAAATGGACATTCGAATAGCTAAATAGATAAAGTTAGACCTGGTTCAAACGTTCTATAGCACTTGATTCCGCGGGTGTTCATTATGCTTGGTCAACTTGGTCTATACTTCTCCAAGAGTTTTTTTTTTTAAGGAACTCAGCCAATTGTATTATGGGATTAAAGATACTTTCCCTAGGTGTTGGGATGGGTGTACCTAATAACCGAAGACTGGTGTTAGTTAATGCTTCACACTCGCAGAGGATGTGCTAAAAGCTAAATATTTATATAAATAAATTCTTCATTTACATTTTATACGATTCCACCTCAATACACAATTCATAGTCGGCCATATTTACATTTCGAAATTGACGAAATCAAATCTTAGTGATCCAGGTGTGTGTTGTTATTCTATAATAGAAGTAAGGCGGTCAAACGAAATGGTTGACATGCACCGATCTGAGGACTTGGAAATTTATCTCATTTTTAAAATGGTTTAAAGAGCAGGGTCTTAATATGGGAGTTTTCGGGTAACGGGTATACGTTCGACGTGGCCTATATGCACTTTTTTGTATGTATGATGAGCCTAGGGTTAAATTTAAGGATCAATTTGTCTGGATATTGAATGCTACGTGTTTCACTAGTATTATATCTAAATCTCTTTTACACTCAACTAGCATTACGTGACTAAACGCAAAATTTTTCTCTGTAAAAATTATTTCCAAATATATTTTATTAATTAAAAAAAAAAAAAAGAATATTTTAATTACTTCTTAACCTACAATTCCGTTCCCAAACTACTTCGGTCTCTTAGTGTAAATTCGGTTGATCCTCTTAATTCAGCTAAACAAATCTTCTCGTTCTTAGTTTTCGTTTTTATTCCATCCTGAATTGTACTATTTTCATCTGTAAAATTATTTAACGATTTTATTCCCGAAAAATGTTCCTCAATTTCGACCAATGATCGTCCTTCTGTTTCGGGCAATACAAAATGTAAAATAAAAGCACCGCTCAACGCTATCATCGAGTAAAACCAAAAAGTTCCCGGTAATGTTAGAGTGGCTAGCATTCTTAAAAATAGTTTATTGGCCAAAAATCCAAATACGTATCCAGTTCCGCCGGATATGCCGGACGCACCACTTCGAACGGATGCTGGAAAGACCTAAAACATGTTTGAAGGGAATTCATTTTATATACTTAACGATTCTACCTCTCCAATCAGCATCCACGGTATTAGTCTAAGTCCAATATGTGCAAAAAAGGCGCTCATAATAAGCAAGCTCAATGGTAACCACAAATATTTGTTTTCAACAACTTTAGGAACTTGAAGGACAATTCTGTTTGGAATCGTTTCGGCATGATCATGAATAGTTTCCTTTAGAAATTTTGTTGAATTTCTTTCGTCCAAAAGATCTACATCCGTGTAGTAAATAGAATTTTCGGTAATTTCAATATCCTTATCCACATACTCATTGGTTGTATTTTCAAAATCAGCCCAATCCGTTTGACTGTAATCTTCATCGATCAATTGAAATTCATCTATTGGAAATATATTTTCGGCCGAATCATTAAAATATGTTAATTCCAAATCATAATTAGGCGGTGGAGGAGTTGTATTTTCATCCATTTCAGGTGTGGTCCGTTCAATTAAAACGTCAAAAGAAGATATGTTTGTCATCGTACCCACCCAATGATTATGATGATCGGAAATAAGATCGGAAACATTTCGTACCGTTATAACATCAGCTCGATTCAAATTTAGTGCCGAAAAATTGGCAACAACATTGCCGACAGTAACACCAGGAACTAAATATAAAAATCGTGCATAGGTGGCAGTGCCCAAAAAACACAAACCACATCCAAATGTCGATACCAAAACCAGAGGACGTTTACCGGTAAAATGAACCAGAACAACACAGATGATTGTGCCAATTAGTTCGGCCGCACCAAGCAAAACGGTCGCATAATATTTATCAATTGGAGCCTTGAGAGTGTGAAAGATCTGGAAAATATTTGATTAGAAAGAAGCCAAAAATTTATAAATTTCTCCTACCTGTACGGCGTACGTTTGCAATGCTGTTTTTCCGGAGAAATGACCGACAAAAAATGTGAACGCCACCAATGCATATGGCACTAGAAAACTTCGTTTACCATAGAGTCTAGTTTGTTGGGCACATTTTGATTTAATTCTAGAATCGCTAGCGCCAGTGCTTTCCGATTTATATCGCATCAGAACATCATGGATATTGTTGAATTCCTTCTGAATCATATCAAGCGGAACCCAACCACGAAGCCATGCCAGTGATTTTTGAGCTTCGTACAATTGCCCTTTGGTTAGTAGCCAATATGGACTTTCTGGTATGAGGAATAGAGTTACAATTGAGAGTATAGGAAATAATGTACAAATGGCGGCTATTGTTCGCCATTTCATAATGGTGCCCAGTAGAAACTGTAAATAAAGAATTATTTTGACAAATTGTTTTTTTACAGAACGCTTTTGAATGGAAGGAATAGCCTCGTTGGAATTTTTTAAGGATATGATTTATGAAACATGGAATGGCAATAACAACAAACAAACAAACAAAACAAAAACTGTAACGAAATTAATCTTCACGATCACAATTTGACAATATACAGAAAGTAATCTCTCTAAGATTTATTTCTTAAATTGATTTAACTAACCTGTGTGAACACTCCCAAGATAACACACGTTGAACCAGTAGCTGCTAACATTCCCCGAAATTGTGGTTGTGTGACCTCAGCAACATAAGTGAGTACCTAAAAGGAGAATCAATTAGACTTTATTAATATTGATTGATCTGTTCGAAATTTCATCATTTACCGGTGCTTCCATTAGACCACCACTAAGACCCGATAAACATAGGCCAGCATAGAGATGATAGATGTTGGTGGAAAAATGAAATAACAGCCATGATATTAATATCGGAATATTAACCAACTTAATGGTGGATAGACAATGACAAATCATTAACAAATTGTTCAGAAAATGCCACCATTTTTATTATTAAAAGATAAGAAAAGAAAAAAAAAATCCCAAAATACTTTTCTGACAAAATATTTTGTGATCTTTTCATTGATCACTACTCTAAATTACTTGCATTGCCATTCGTTTTCCAATTGGCTGGGTAAGCATGCCCGAAAATACACATCCCAGTGGTACGCAAAGTAAATTAATGGAACCTGCACGTTTCTTTTGTTATATTTTTTTTGTTCTTGTTCAGGTTCTAAATATCATCATCCACTTACTAAACCATGATATCTCATCTTTACTTAGAATCAAATCACTGTGTTCAATTGATTCTCGTCCTTCACCACCTTGTATGGCCGGAATAACGATCGTTGGAAAGCCCAATGTCAAACCATAGCCAAATAGTAAAATATTTTTCACTCCAACCGCAAGGAATTGTGGCAGTGCTCGTCGAATTTTACTAAATTCTCGGTCGGCTGTATTTTGTGTGCTGAAAATTTTTTTCGTAATATTTTCATAGTCAATTCTAGAAATTTGGATTTAATCAAAAAGATCTGGATGCATCTCTGTGTAATGACGACCTCAATTCAACTTCTTTGATTTCTCTTGTTGATCTGTTTCATTTGGGCAGAAAAATAAAATTTCTACTCCATATTCGGTTACGAGTATTTAGAGATGAAAGAGAGAGAGAGAGAGAGAGAGAGAGAAAGAGAACATCTTGGTGATTTCGATAGTGTTGTATCGATTCGGACAGATGTGTACAAATAGAATTAGATTAATTTGCATAAATGTGCCAATTAGTAATACTTTTTATCGATTTGTATCAATAATGTTGTCTCAATTAAGGTTTTTTTTTTTTTACTTTTTTTTTATAAACGAACACATGTTCTTTATACGAGTATGGGCGTAGCTTGTCTCTCGTGAAATATTAAGTCAAAATTTACATGTCCGTCCGTTATCAAAGTTCCGGAACGCTGAAATTTTGAAATCATAAGGATAGACGGAAACAGAGTACCAAATCGTTTGATGAATGCTAATCCCATGGTGGCCAACAAAAGAGTTGGTTTTGCAGCATTCGGACGCTTCGAACAACTAAGTGGTATACACGATGACCGTATGGAGACAGTGTTGTAGGGAGAACAAAGAAGCAAAAATGTACTTATAAACAACCATACAATCTAAAAGAAGCGGATAATCTTAGGTGTGCTCGTCCTCTTTATCTTCCTTAAATACGAATCGTTTTGTCGTTATCGTGACTCGGTTTGTTGTATTGTTGATACAAGACCTTGGACACACAATGAATGAGTATTGCGTTTCTATCACTACACACTATTGTTCTTTGCTGAGAAGAGTATTCCGTGTATATTTTAATCTAAATAGGAAATCCTTAGCCATAGCCAACTGTTAGAACACTTTAGAATAAAATTGGTCTGACGGTTTTTATTTTACTTACACATCAATTTCACTCATTTTTAAGAAATTTCTTTCACATTCAACACGGATAAGTCTTTTTTTCACAAAAACTATATATGGTAGGTACTTTTGAGACAGCCTTCACATAGGACAGTTCTTCATGTAATGATCTCACATTATAAGATCTCTTTAATAATGTAACATTCATAGAAACGACTAAATTCATTGCAAATATTTGTCAGTTGTTCGCTAATTAATTGTACAAAGTGTTTGATTATTAATTTTGGTAATTATTGAAATGTAATTTGATTTTTTCCTTAAATCAATGGCGAATCAGTCTCTATGTGTGTGTGTGTGTGTGTGTCTGTATTAGGTAAATTTATTATATTTTTTTTGTTTTGTTTTGTTTATAAAATCTAATAAGGCGGAATGGAAATTTACATAATAATATTTTGAATAAAATTAAAAATCCTATCGGTTATGGTATTCAAATATAATTTATTACACTACAAGTTCATTTATATGATGGATCTACTCAATTTTTTTATTTTGAAATCTGATTGTTGATTCATCAAAATATTTATTATATTTTTTCCATCCAAAACGCATTTTCGGATCTCTTTTACTATACGAAGGAGCAAAATTGGGCATTAAACCTAAGAACATTTTTCAAAATCAAACGAAATTCATTAATTATTCTATTAATTCTATTGACTCACCGGCTTTTTGAGCCATTGCGATCAGCTTGCCCATTCGTTTTTGTTGAACTTTACACAATCCTGTTATACGTCTGGGCAACATACAACCATCTGATCGTAAATATTGGCTTAGAATTAGTACATCGGTATGTTTAACATCTAGACCGAGTGTACATTTTAGGCAAAATTTCTCCTCATTTTTTACACCATTAAGAATATTTGTTTCACGTGGTGATTGAATATATTGTGCGGATATGGTGAGGCTATCCTTTTCCTCTCGTACTTGAACTAGAACATTTTTTTTTTCGTTTATTATTATGGCATCTCATAATTTATGGATCATCATAATTGAGACGGTAATCATTCGCTTATATTGAAATTATATGGAAATACACTGAAATGACATTCAATCTGTGTACATTCTGGTACTGAAAAAGGAGATAAAATAAAAATTCGAATCTTTAACATTGTTTAAAAGAAGAAATTTGGTATACGAAAACTAGTCAATTAGCCTTTTCTAATGGTGTTCACAGACTTGAACAAAACAAGAAAATTTACAAAGATTTCTTTAAAGTTTATGAGAACATCGTTAAAGTTACGAATATTAACACAGAACTATGAAGAAGCTTGAAAAATATATACTACTAAAATCAGTTTACTTGTTGCGGAAGGCTCAACCTAGACTAAGAGGCCCCTCTGTACCAAAATATATAAACAAATTCAAATAATCGTAAATGTACGTACTTTCTTTAATGCGTAATGTTGCTGTTGAACTAATTGTTTTAACCGAATTAATTAAATTAACTGATATACTGGAGAAAAGCGGTTTTCTTAACATGGATAATGCCATTTTTAAAGAAAATTATTATGACAGAGGTGCCCGTGCCCCGTAGCTATAATTCACCACGCTATCAAATGTCACTATTATTATGGGCGAAAAAGCAAATCAATTCTAGGTTTCGTGGTGAATTGAATGTTTACGAATGGCGAAAATGTTTTTTCCGAATTTGAGAATTTTCTTCTAATTTATTAATTAAAATTAAGTTTTTTTCAAAAATAAGAATTTATTTGGATTGGAAATGGAAATCTTATCTTGTATCTTTAAATTATTGTCAAGAATATTTTTCAATTTTTCCACAGGTTTCGACTTTGATCTAGTACAATACTTATTCTACCAGCTGCTGTATGATGAGGTTGGCCAACATTTTAACGTAAAAATATGTTGCCACAAGTTTTAAGAAAAGTCAATCAGCTAATTAAGGTTAGGGAAACGGAGAAATTTCGATTCTTTTTATTTAAAAATAGTGCACCTTTAACCATTAATCTTAATTTAAACCGCTCATTCATGTCGCATGAAACGAAAAAACTAAAAGAATCGAAAGTAACAATTGGAACACATGATGGCGTCTTTCATTGCGATGAAATCTTGGCATGTTTTATGCTACAGCAACTTCCTGACTATGCAAATGCGAAAATCTTACGATCCCGAGACAGTAAACTTCTGGACGAATGTGATATTGTAGTAGATGTGGGTGGCGTATTTGATGCCAAGACGAAACGATATGATCATCACCAAAAAACATTTAAGCACACATTCAGCAGCCTTCGGCCGGAATTTGGTGATCAATGGACCATTCAATTGAGTTCGGCTGGTCTGATTTATGTCCATTATGGTGAGGCTGTAATTGCAGAAATCCTTAAGAATCGAATTCCATCAGCAGATGTGCTGACAGAAGAATGCCTTAAAAAAGTATATAAACAAGTGTATGAGTATTTTATTCAGGAAATTGATGCCATCGATAATGGAGTACCTATGTATGATGCTGAACCTGTATACAAAATTACAACACATCTTAGCTCTAGAGTTGGCAATTTTAATTCGGTATGGAATTCCAATGAAGCATACAATGTTGAGGAGCATTTTGAAAATGCCAAAACACTTGTTGGCAAAGAATTTGTTGACAAAGTACTGTACTATGCTACTGTATGGTGGCCTGCCAGATTGATAGTCCAAAAATCTATTGAAAATCGTTTTAATATTCATAGTTCCGGTGAAATTCTGGAACTAAGTATTGGATGTCCATGGAAGGAACATTTATTTGAATTAGAAAAAGTTTTCGATATTCAAGGTATTCCAAAATATATTCTTTTCGAAGGAATCCCCGGTAATCATCGTGTTATTTGTGTGTCAAATACACCGACCAGTTTCGTTTGTCGGAAATTTTTGCACAAAGATTGGCGAGGTTTACGTGATTCGGAACTTATCGAAATATCTGGAATTAGCGATGCCAATTTCTGTCATACAACTGGTTTCATTGGTGGCAGTGCATCAAGAGATGGATCACTTCAGATGGCGATTAAAAGCTTAGAGGTACCGGAAGAACGATAATTTGGGTTTGGGGTGGTTTTTGTGTCGTTTTGCTATGTTAACATTTGAATGGTAAATAAAATTTTAGAATTACTTACATTTCCTTTGAACTTTGAACTTAAAATATTTCTCCAAGGTATAAAATTATATTCAAATCCAGACTTAAATGATAAACGTGAAACTGCACAGAAAGAAAACCAAGTCAACTCGAAAAATCGTATTTGTCATACTGTTTTTTCGTCTTATGTGTTTTCTAATTAAAATATGTGGTTTTTTGACACTTGTTTTGTATTAAAAAAGTTTTAAATGTAAAAACGTATTTATTAATTAAAAAGAGTCCCGGGTACCCACGAATCCGGAAAATATTCATTAATCATCTATCGACGGAAATTATAACTAAAAATGAACATCTCCATATTTTTTTTTTTTTTTTCATTTTTAAAGTTGGTATCGCCAAACGTATAATTGACGGCCTGACACTATTGTACGCTTGTCGCTTTTTTTTATGTGATTTAAACACAGTTTTTGTAAAATAATTCAATTAAAATCTTAGTATGAGTAATATTATTAAATAATTAATATAAATCACAAAGAAATCGATAACATTTTAGGTGTTATATGGAATTTCAAATGGACATTTGCAATATTAGCTGAACTACTTACCGGCCGAAGGTATGTAAACAATTCCTCGTCAATCGATGCAATTTATTTCTATTTTTATAATTACCTCACACATTACAGAACTTTCTCGTTCATTGCTACTTAGTATATAAGGCGACACATAGTTTTCTATAAAAAGTAATATAAATCGCGTGTTCCACAAAATCGCTACGCTAAAGAAAAATGATTGAAACCATTCAGGACGAAGCATCCGTTTTCAAAGATAAAGGCAATGAATTGTTCAAAAACGGTGATTGGACAGAAGCTATTACGTTCTATACGAAAGCCATTAAATGCGGTGAACATCACAAGGAATTATCGACATTTTATAAAAATCGTGCGGCTGCCTATCTAAAAACGGAACATTACGACAATGCCATTTCGGACTGTGATGCTGCATTGGCAAAGAGTTCAGCCGATCCGAAGGCTTTGTTTCGACGATCACAGGCCAAAGAAGCATTGGGACGCTTTGAAGAAGCCTATAAAGATGCTTTGGATATATGGACAGCGAATCCATCGGATAAATCAATTCAACCGACTCTAGAACGTTTGCATGCTATTGTTCAGGAGCGTGTACATCACAATTCCCAGACGGCCAATAAAATAACGAAAATGTGCGATATTGTGTTTGATATTACAGCGGACGAAGATAAACGTAAAAGTGCCATGAATAATTTGCTATTTTTGGCTAAGGATTTAGTTGGAGTTGATTTAATTTTAAAAGAAGATGGAGTACGAAAAATTGCCAATCTTTTGAAAGTGGAGAAAAATTCCGAAATCTACATAAATGCAATTAGAACGATAGATGAAATGTGTAGCAAATCAACGGATAAAACAAAGAAAATTCTCGAAATTGTCGGAATACCATGGTTTCTGGATGTTCTAGATAGTGATGTTGAAGAACGTGTTACCTCAGCACAGCATTGCATGCAAACAATTCTCAATGTTTTTTCGGGCTTACAAAATAAACCGGACAGTAGACCTGATTCGAAGATGTGCGAAGATAATCACATGGAAATTGACACACTGCTTACTGGTTTGGTGTATTCTATAACGAATCGAACAATCACCGGTTTGGCTCGCGATGCCATCATTGAACTGCTCACAAGAAACGTGCATTATACAACACTAAATTGGGCCGAACGATTGGTTGAGATCAAAGGATTAACTCGATTGATGGAAGTTTGCAGTGAACTTGACGAATACAAATACGAAAGTGCCATGAATATAACACCGTCTTCGAGAACGATTGCCTCAGTGTGTTTGGCCAGACTTTGGGAGAATATGTACTACGACGCATTGAAGGAAAAATACATGGAACAAATTGATGAATTTGTCAAAGATAAATTGCTGGATCCCGAGCTGGAAGCGAAAGTTCGTATTGTGGTGGCTATAACGTCGTTATTGTTGAGTGCCGTTGATGTTGGTAATGCAATTATCGGACGGGATGGCATTATACAGATGATATTGGCAATGGCCACTACGGAAGATGTTCTCCAGCAAAAAGTCGCCTGTGAATGTATTGTGGCGGCAACAACAAAACAAGACAAAGCTAAGGCTATCATGAGTCAAGGGGTGGAAATTCTCAAACATCTTTATCGTTCAAAAGATGAAGGCGTTCGTGTTCGGGCTCTTGTCGGACTGTGTAAACTGGGCAGTTATGGTGGATTGGATGCATCAATTCGTCCATTTGCTGATGGATCAACAACCAAATTATCTGATGCGTGTAGACGATTTCTAGTAAAATCAGGTTAGTTTTCTTGGGAATTCGTTTCTAAGTATTTTTGAAAACCCGATCCTATGTATTTATAGGCAAAGATAAGGACATACGAAAATGGGCTGTAGATGGTTTAGCATATCTTACTCTTGATGCCGAAGTAAAGGAAAAATTAATTGAAGATCGTCCAGCCATACAGGCATTAATTCAACTAGCACGTACTGGGGATCAATCGGTGCTGTACGGAGCCGTTACCACATTTGTCAATCTATGCAATGCATACGAAAAACAAGAAATCCTACCGGAAATGGTAGAATTGGCAAAGTTCGCCAAACGTCACATACCCGAAGAACATGAACTTGATGATCCGGATTTTGTCAATAAACGTTTAACAATTTTGGCAGATGAAGGAATTACAACAGCTCTAGTGGCATTGGCCAAAACCGAAAGTCCAAATTCGAAAGAACTCATCTCACGCGTAATGAATGCATTGTGCGGTTTACAAGAATTGCGTGGCAAAGTTGTACAACAGGGTGGTTCAAAAGCATTACTTCCGTTGTGCTTTAATGGCACCGAAAAAGGTAAACGACAAGCCGGCCAAGCCTTATCCCGAATTGGAATAACAATAAATCCAGAAACAGCATTTCCGGGACAGAGGAGCTTAGAGGTAATTCGGCCCCTTCTCAATCAATTGCATGTTGATTATACGGCATTGGAAAACTTCGAGGCTTTAATGGCATTATGCAATTTGGCACAAATGAACGAAAATGTTCGTCGCCGTATAACCCGAGAAGGTGGTCTACAGAAAATTGAGGTCTATCTGATGGAAGATCATCTACTGCTCTGTCGAGCAGCTGCTCAATTAATTTGTAATTTATGTGTATCTGATGACATTGTAAAAATTCACGAAAAACCAAATGATCGCATCAAATTTCTGTCGCTACTGTGTAAAGAAGAAGATGAGGATACAGCGATAGCTACTTCAGGCGCCCTAGCCATTCTGACATCGGACAGTTCGATTTGTTGTGAAAAACTACTTGAGCCCGATGGATGGCTTGATGTTTTCCATACACTTATTGCCAATCCAAGTCCACAGGTTCAGCATCGTGGTACTGTTATCATATTGAATATGATCAATAATAACAAAGAAGTGGCCGAAAAAGTACTGCAAACTGACATTATGGAATTGTTGTATGGTCTGTCACAGTTACCCGATGATTCAAGGGCCAAAGCACGAAAAGTTGCCGGAGAATGTTTAAAAACAGCCGAAGAGAAGAAATTAATTATTCGAAAACCAGGAGAAGACGAAATTCCCGATCCATTTAAGCAACTATCCAATGAAGAGGATCTTGGCGAGTGATTCCAGAGTTTTGTTGTTGTTGTTTTTTTTTAATTAAAAATAATATGAATGAAGTGTCCTTATATTCTATGTTCATTGACATAATATATTTAATTGTTTTTGTGACGTTTTTGTTTAGTATTTAGTTAGTAATTAGTAGTAATATACTAGGTACACGTTCTCATAGTTGACATTGTAACGACTTCTCCTTGAGATACTTTTTGATTTGACAATAACAATAAAAGCAAACTCCCTTAAAATTCATTTGATTTCTTTCCTTCTCTCTCTTCAATCGGAAGGCGATCTCTAATGTCCTTAGAGTGCATACATTCTACTATTGAGGATTTGATTATTTTATTATTGATCACTGCTATTATTCTATCAAACTTGTTAAATTGAAGTGGATGGTGCTATGCGATCAGAGATGTCAGATGTTTGTTGACCTATCCTTAATTTTCGTCGATAGACAGATATGATAACATTTTCGACGCTTTATATGTTTTCCACAGAATCAGCATTTTCAATGTTTCCCGAACTTGAGAACATGCAACGATATCATTTATGAGTAGAAAAAAGTCCTTTAGATTATCAACATTTGCTTCTTCACTGGATTTGCTCTTGAACCAGATTCATTGCTAAGTCTTTCAAAATCAATTTCACTATAGTTCTATATTATTGTCGAAGTCATCTTCGAGTCTCAAAACTGCAGTAGAAAACCATTTATTTATTTATTTACATAGTCCAAAATTTCTTTTTTTATGGTTGATTGTTTTGTTCCCATTGTCCGCTGTTGATTATCTGAAATGTAACAAAATATTACACATTTATTACTAATCTAAATTTTATTTTCATTTTACAGGAGTTAGCGAGTTTCCTTTGCAACCGTGGCTAATGACACCCATACCCAATCCAATCACAGACGAACAAAGAAAATGTACAACAAAGCCCACATGAAATGTAGGAATCCGATTGAACGAGAATAAAAATCCGATTTAGATCCTTGCTTAAGGAACGAGTCATGCATAATATTCTTATGAAAGCAAATATTCGATTGCCGGATGAAATAGGTGATCCTGACGATATTGTCGAACCAAATAGAGACCATGCAAATTTATGGACTCCGTAAAGGCTTAATAACAAAAGACTGCATTTTCGTAAATTTAACATCATTTTTGTTAGATTTTAAAATTGTATATAAAGATCAGATGCCACTGATTTATAAATAAAAAAAATTTAAATTTAAACGACTTCTTACATGTCGAACCAAAAGTGAAAATGATTCACTTATTGATTGAAACGAAGCAGCAAAAGATTCGTTTGATGCTGCATTCCTTTTTTCTATTTTAAGACGCTTTTCTTCGATCTCCAATTGCCTGCTTTGTTTCTTTACATACTGTTTCATTAGTTCAGACGATTGTGGACCAGTACCCATTCTTTTAGGCCGTGATGGAGGATTGCTACTGCGACATTGAAACCGTCTCCGACGATTACCAGTATTTCCACCAACGCTTGAAATTGTATCTGCCTCACTTTCTACGGTCCCAACATCTGTAGACGGAGATGGGTCCGGCTGCTCCATCTTCACCATATCCTCTGTTTTAATCTCCTGTTATTAATTGGAAGTTCCGATGTAAATACACCATGTACTATTATTAATATTAAAAAATACTTACAATGTCCAATGGAACCACTACGTTCTCTTCATTCTCGAGCGAGTTAGATTCTTCCTATAAAGAATAATGTACTTTTAATCAAATAAATATTTCAAAATTACTTCGAAACTTACATCAAAACTATCTTCCGTTAAGCTGGTGTTACCATATAAAGCCATTGGATTAATTATCTCCAAAACTTTTTCCTCATAAGGAGTTAATGGTTTGACGGTTCCACTACCACCTCCGGTTAGTTCATTGTCAACTTGTAAATCCGCGGCACGTTTTTTTACTTCACGCTTTTGGTCAGCCCAATATTTTTGCCATCGATTTGCTGTTTTATAAGCTCCACCAATTCCATTCAACATTTCTGTTAAATTTGCCCATTTAACTGCCTTTTCTTTATTCCCGTTGGGGCCCTCAAACCGATCATTGGCAAAATCAGTGTTTACCAAAAAATAATCCACCATTGCATCTTTTTGAGCTGGTATTGCCCTTTTACCACGTGCCTACATATAAAATTATATTAATTATCATTCAAATTATTATACGTTGACGGTCATCTTCATTTACCTCTCGGATATTCATGGCCACAAAGAACTTCTCAATATTTATTACAATATCACTTCACAGTAACTGTAAGACTGAAAAATATGTTTGTGAAAACAATGGTTCCACTTTTTTCACTTATCACCGTTTCACTTCACACGCAAATTGAAATGTCAACTTAATGGAACAAATGAGATTTAGTACATTTTTCACGATAATGCAGTTTCATTTTTTCACTGTGACAAATTGAAAATTCCGCTTCGGTTAAAAAATTAGGAATAGATAAGAAAGAAAAGTTAAAGGGAATTTAGAATGTTATCTTGTGTATTCTATAGAACAGTGGTTCCCGTGGGGTTCCACACAAAAAAACTTCATGGGTTCCGCGTAACAGTCTTGCGGCGAAATTTTATATTATTCATTGAAAAATAAGAATTATATTTAATTATGTTCAGGTTTCCCTTTCTCAGTCTCTGAAGCCTTGACTCCATTCTACTGTGCCTTTGTATCAGTGGCGTCTCATTGAGAATTAATGATGATCCCATCCAGAATTCAAAACTGGGCATTCTGCAAGAGAATTTCTCTATGGATAATTAAGCTTGCACATTTTGATGATTTTCTCAATATTTTGTAAGAAAACCGGAAAAAATTTATAAGGCAAAAATGATTGAAAATAAAATTTTACTTGAATAGGCCTATTTAAGATTACCTTAGTTATAATATTAAAACAATTAATGAAGTTAGGCGGATTAAAGTAAGAATTTCAAAGGTACTTTGTATAGGCAAAAATAAAACCCACGCTACGTTACTGATCCCATCATCATCATGGGACTATTTTTAAAAAAAACTTCATTTTATCGTCTATTATTGTCTGTACATAAGAAAATTGCATAGTATATATATACATATATATTGTATGGGGGGTCCTATAAGGGGTAACATTTTGAATTCACGAACAGCTCGATATTTTTGCACGAGTACAAAAAAGTATACGTGCAGTATTTGGGACCCATCGCTTAAGTGGATCAAAAGTTTTTGTGGAATATACATACATACATACATAAGTATGTACATAACATTTTTTCTTTATATATACAGACAGTCGTTGACCGGCTCTATCCAATATTTATTTATCATTTAGGCCCGTTTAGCAAATAAATAATCAATAATCACAAATTTACTCTCAAAATATCCATCATTGATTTAATGAACTATCAATTAAATATCAATTTGATGACCCAATAACAAAAAAAAATTACAATTCATTGTTCGAAAATTTTCTGTTCTCTTTTTACTAATTATATAAGTACTGATAGCATATAATCAATTATCACTTCATCAACACTATCTCTCTACTCTACAATATCGCTACCCTAATGCAAATACCACGTATCAGGGAAATTATAAACGTCTTTTCGGTGTAAATTCCTGATACAGGGTATTACAAAATACTGAGAAAAAAAACACAATTTCTATTTAAT